>PVHX01003233.1:0-147523 GCA_004024805.1 Geosciurus inauris
GTGTGCCACTGTGCCCGGCTTCTATTATAGTTTTGATACATTTATCAAAACAAATTTTAAGATTTGTTCAAGAAATGATTTTCCTCATACCTTTTAAAATCCTTCTATAGACCCTAGAGACTGGTGGGCCTATAGTAAGGTTAGCAAGAAGCCCTGAAGGAACATGAGGCAACCTAGATACTAAAGCTCTCCTAGCTGGGTCTTAGTCTCAGGTCAACCATTTATTGACTGTGTCACTTCTTAATTAGGATAGTTACTTTACAATCTAGCTGTTGAAACAATTAAATTATGTACATGTATATGTACACATATATACTAAGTATTCAGTAAATGGCAGTTACTTCATAATATCATGAGGTTAACATTTATCTCTCCAAAGCCTGAGGTCAAGAGAGAGTCAATATGAACACAATAAATACACATTCAGCTCTATGAATATGTTTTTTAGTGGCAAAACGTGTCATGTCTCTTGAGTTCTGCTGAAGACTTCTAATAAGCAATTTGGATCGTAGAAAAAATTTTAATCATCATGTCACAGAGGCAAACCAATTGTTTAAAGTGCCAAGTTGGCAATATAAACAAGAGCTTGGGCCTGTTACAGATACATTTTTAAATGAAGAGCTTATAAAATAAGCTTTATCCTACTATTGAAAGGCCTATTTGGTGTAAATGATTTAATTTTCTGCTCTTGGAGTCTCATTAAATTACATTGTTTAGTAAGAAGTTTGCCGCTAACTAGAATTTATCATCAAGATAAAACCTAGGAAGCAAAAACTCAGTAATTTGGCTCTTGTTAATCTTTCTAAAGATAATGCTGTATTTTTATTTTTTAAAACAAAGTTTGTTTGGCAATAATGACTTTTATAAATTATTAGAAAAATGGAATGTAAATTAATTGAAGCACAATTGTACTCACTAATAAGAATGTTAGATGATAGCAATCTACCATGACACTGAATGTTTAAGATTAAATTTTGAGGATGCTAGGAAATCTTGAAATGAAAATAGGAATATGTACTTATATCTACTTATTGATCAGTTCTACTCTGAGTCAGATAGATCTTAAGGTTTTAGGCAGGGGTTGTTACTTTTGCTGTGAGTTTGCTCATCCATCAGAAGTTTAAATGTCATAATGTACTCATTGTTTTTCTTTATTCTATCATTTCTTTCTGACCTTAATAGGAATAAATGCACAAGAGATCTGATCTTGGATAGATATTAGTTTATCTTAGTTCTTCATGTTAAAAAAAAAAACAAATACTCTTGAGATGATTACTATTTGCTAATGATAATAATATCACATCCTAGTTTTTCACCATCCTATTTCCCAGCATTTGAATATTCAATAAATGCAGGAGTAACAGAAAGATTTAGCGGGAGTAACGGAAGTGGGATGTTGGAGTGGAGGTACAATGAAGATGGAAACAATGAAAAGGAGGAAAAAGACAGAAAAGGACACAGTTCCATATAGATTCATCTTCTAGATAAAGTTAAGAAATTAAGCAGATTCAGTTTGACATGTGCAGTGAATCAAGAGGGGGTTTGAAATATCACATTGTGTATTGAATGCCCAGTAAGCAGAAAAAAATTTCTTTTTTTATGTTGTTCCCAAGAACCTCGCCATATAAAGGTCACAGTGAATGTTTGGCCTAGTTGGAGGAAAAAGTAAGTCACCCTGGGGCAGACTGGCTGTGCTCTGGGAAGATTCACTTTGATGCTTTCAGTTATGATTCTATGTTTTAAAAAACACCACATATATATTACCCTAGTTGAGATGTATTACTGGGAAAGATTATTTGTTTGTCACAGAATCCTTAGCCTTTCCTGGTTTTGAGAAAGTCGGATGAAGCTCCCCAAGATTGGGAGACTAGTAAGGGGGTATTTAGTCTTCTAGGATGACCAGAATTCAGAACACATTTCCTCCTCCTTTGAGAATCAATGCTATCAGGCACTTTCTTCTGGATTAAAAAAGCCCTGGTTGAGCTTGCCTATTCTCCCTAAGGGGTTTTGGTCATGAAGAAGAGAGATGATTGTTATATAAGTTTAATGTCAAGGTGTATTAATCAACTTTTCATTGCTGTTACCAATATACCTGACTTAGAGGAGGAGAAGTTTATTTTGGTTTCATAGTTTTAGAGGTTCAATCTATTGTCAGCTGACTCCAGAGCTCTGGACCCAAGGTGAGACAGAACATCATGGCACAAGGGTATGAAAGAGAAAGCTACTTGGTTCATGACAGCCAGGAAGCATAGCTCCCCTTGCAATGGACAAATGCATACCTCCAGTAACCTACTTCCTCCAGACATAATCTACCTTCCTATAGTTACCACCCCATACAGGTGAATTATTAATCTAGCAAATGAAGTTGTCCACTGATTAGGTTACAGTCTCATAGTCCTATCATTTCACCTTTGAATATTCCTGCATTGTCTCACACATGCACTTTTGGGGGACACCTCATATCCAAACCACAAGTTCAAATGATTAAGTAGGTCCCAGGTACAGCCTATGCTAGGGACTGGAAACCTTTAATGACCCACCAGGAGAGTCTGTGACTAGGTTTGTGAAGAGAACAGTCAGATTGTATTTCCAGACTAGCAGTGTTGTGAGTTGATCACAGCTGACCCTTAGGAAAAGACCTCATTATCTTTGATATATGTGATCTGACAGATTGTGACTAGGTCAGCAGGTGCCACATCTTTCATCATCACAGCAAAGGAAAAAAAATAAGATAAGAAGAAAGACAGAAATACATTTTCTGTTCCTTGGGAAAACTGTGGTACATGTTATTAATAAGTAAAATATATAGGTTTATGAGTATTTTAGTTACATGGTAAATAATTAACTCAAACATTTTAAACAATAGTGATCTAATTTGGTGCTTTTGGTGAAGTAGACTAAGTTGATTCAACAGAAATGAAATTTTCATGTCTCAAAGAATTAAATGGTATGTGTATTCTGACCCCAAAATACACACTGATAGAGAACATACTAAAACATCAAAGAGACTGCAGTGCTAAAGTAAACTAAATTTGGCCTGAAGACACCTCTGTATATGAGTCCTTACATAATGAACTGAAACTTAACTTAGTATATAACTAATGGAAAGACTAATTAAGGAGAATATTTTTGTAGCAGCTAATCACAGCAGTCAAACTTCAGTCAATAGAAGGCAGCCAATGGTTCAAATCATGTTCAAATATGGCAACCACCAAGCTGTAATCAGCCAAATTGTATCTATCTCACTTCTGTTTTCTGTCCATAGATATTGTCTGATGATGCTGCAGCCTCAGAGTTTTTTGAACCTGTTCTAGGAGGGATGCCTGATTCTAGAATTCTGAATTAAAGCCAATTAAGACCTTGGAACTGGTATTTTTTGCTATTTTGTCATTAACAATGGTAATATGTAGAAAAGTAGAATTTTTTTTCTCTTCTCTTCATAGTTTTATTTGTTAAGTCACAACAAAAATTCTGTGAAATGCATAATTGCAAGAGATTAAGGATGATATCAAGATGATGATGTAGGAATGAGGGTATTAAGAAAATGGCGGTGGTGAGGCATTTAGGAAGTTGATAATAACTGGCAATCACACCTAACATTATAATTTTATTGAGAAAAGGCAATGAAGAGAGCCACATACTACTTATTTCTATCCACAGTCCTGGAGATATTCTGAATAGTTATCTCTTTTATCCGTACATTCCTACCCCAAATTCAGATGAACCTTTTTCAATGTGAAAATTGGTATCATCAATAGTTAATTTAAATGTGATGCTGTATGCAAAATTTGTGTGATTTATGAAAGCTCATTTCTTTGATAGATAATGATACCATCAAGGTATCTATATCTTGGCTGGCATTCACAAGTGCCATCCTCATCACAAGGCAAGCACACCCATAGTCATTGGACACAGTTGTCTCCTAAGATCGAGATGAGCATGGCATGGGCATTCTGTTCTCCAGGGAAAATTCTGAAGAGGGCATTATTCAGATAATTAAACATCTTTAAAAACAAATCTCTTAAAAAATAAAACTAGAGGACTAACATGATGATAAGATGTGGTTATTCATACAAGCACCACAGAAATAACCTCACAGTACCATTATCTAACCTTTTCACAGCACTTTCCTTTTCCATGTTTGAAAATCATCTGTACAACTACTCTCCAATAGCATATTTTTTCCAGACAAAATTGCACATTTTCTGTAGCCATTCATCCAGACTGAAGGAGGATCCAGTCTTACTTGCCAGAATACTTCAGTGTTTAATGAGAACAAGAATCAAGTCTTGGAGAAATGCTACAGCCAGATTCTCTGAACCAAGAACATGCGATCCTAGCAACAAAGAAGATAGATTGAACAATCCCTTCCTCCTCTACTCTCTGTTCCTTCCTACTCTCTGCTTGGTCCTACCTACCCTCTTTTTACACTGGGTGCATTGGGAGGGAGCCAGGCATCTTGTCTGGAGTCGCTGCTACTTCCTGCCTAGAGAGTTGCCGTCATGGCTATTATGGGCTTTACTCCAAGCTGGTGTTCTCTCAGAACTTAAAGGAAAGTGAGTAGGAATGTCGTGACATTTTATGCCCCCTTCCTGGGGAGGACTGGAAGCTGAAATGACCACAGCAGGTGGAATGCTGAGAGGAAAAAAATGCCATTCTTTTGGGACTGGAACTGCACAGATGGACTGAGTTAAAGACAGAGAGGCAAACTGCTCTCAGTGGCAAGGGTCTGGTTGACTGATTTAGCTCTTTTGCATCTTAACATGGATTTCTACATTCATTCTTTAATCAACAAATGTTTCCTGAATGCCTACCATGGTTGAGAAAATGCCATTGCCCAATTTTTAAGGCTTTAGAGAAATGTTTCTGAACTCGGTTTTCTTCTTTGGCAGGCAGATGGCATTTTAAAATGTTACTTGCCTTTTTATTTATATGACTCTGACCTGGGCTCCATGAAAAACCACTTCTTTCTTTGTTCTATATATTTTAAGAACATCTTAATGTATAAAACTGAAAAAACTACTAAAATCCCAATTTAATGATTATATTTAAGGATTTTTTTTTCTTGTTCCCATTTGAATATTGAAGAACACTGAGATGGCAAGATACCTTCTTGTTTTCTGTCTATGTTCTGGCAAGACAATTTATAAAGCAAAGAAGCACTTACTGTCCTAGAGAAGGTATAATAGGACATTTTTTTGGACAGTTTCAGTTATGCCTTTTTTACTTAGTGCATTAAAACATCCGTTTTTTAAAGATTCTATAACTAGAGGCCACCTTTTCAGCTTGGTATTTGTTGTTTAAAAAGCATTAATACAGGAATCTTAATTGATCACATAGTAGTTACAAGTATCTCATATATAATGATGTATACAATCTAAACAAGACAGGCTGATTGAGACTTTGCATAATGTAAAAATATGCTTATTACAAGTTAGCCACATGGACAGGGGAAAGAGGTAAACTGGGGAAAAGTGGATGGGAATCTCGGTATATGAGGAGCCCAGAGCCCAGGACCTAGATGTGGCCGTGTGGCTTTTCCATCCATTACAGTAAACAACTGTCCCCAACAGTTACTCCACAGACATCTAAAGACATGGCAAACTGTGACTTGTTGCATATAGTCTGAGGTGATGTAATAGTGATTTTTCTGTGATATTCCATAGAAAAGAAGAGTCAATAGTGAGTCCTGGTTATTCTAGGTTGGGTTTGGAGGGTATTCAACTCTGGACATGAATGTTTGTCAAGAGCATATGCCTCCTTTTGCTTTTTTCTTCACAGTTGACATGCATGCAGAGTGGGAGAATCCTGACAGTTGTCTGATTGAACTACTCTTAAGAATGTGAGAACCTAGCTGGGTGCTGTGGTGCACACCTGCAATGCCCGCCACTCAGGAGGCTGAGGCAGGAAGATTACAAGTTCATGGTCAGCCTTGACAACTTAGTGAGACCCTGTCTCAAAGTGAAGAATAAACAGGGCTGAGGATATAGAGTGTCTCTGGGTTCAATTTCCAGTACCCCTGCCATCCAGAAAAGAACCAAACAACCCCCCAAAAACTCTAAAGCATGTGCTACAGGGGAAGTAAGGATAAGTAGTAGGCTAGATATTGAGGATCCCTGACCTTAAGGAGCAACACTTGAATTCCAGCTCAAACTGTTCAAAAGAGCCTCAAGAAATGATAGACAAGTACCTAGGGCAGAAGATCTGGAATTGTCAAGGAGGGAAACCCTAGGAAGAGAAGAAAGTCACTTAGGATTAAGTGATTTTAAAAATCACCTACATTTAAGGTGATTTTTAACTTGGGTAATATTATTATTCAATAATATCTTAATGTTATTTTGTATTTAATGTTATTTTGCTATTATGGTTTTGCTTCATAAAGAACATATTTGAATTTTCCCCAAATATGTTAGAAGCAGAGTTCCAACTGATTAAAAAATTTATAAACATAGTCCCAAATTTTGTCATTTTTTGTGAGATGGACCAAATTCATTCAATGGGATGAAAAATTAACATTTGTCACATCTCAGACTAAGTGATGTGATTCACCCACCCTAGAAAAACATGTGAAAACTTTTAACAGGGTCCAGAAATATCACAGAAATTGTTGTAAAAGAAAAAAAAAGTAATCTTTTCTGAATGATTTTTTTCTGCTACACTAGACCTAAAATTCCATATAATGTATAGTTACCATATATTAAAGTGGTGGAAAACTGAGGAAGAAAGGACAAGGTTGCTAAGAGAATAAAGATGGTGAGATATTTTAAAAGCTTTCAAAATATTAGCAATTATATTTGTTATCTATTTGTCTATAGCCATAGCTGATGTCTTCCTGATCCATATATCTGTATCTGTATATCTGGTGCTGAAGGCTGAACCCAGGACCTCATTCCTCTGCCACTGAGTTACATCCCCAGTCCTATACCTCATATTTTAATTTTTATTTAAGAAAACCACTATTCAAAGCCATATACTCCTTGTTTCTGTCCCTTGACCATGAGATATCTTGTATAGTTTCCCCATTTTTTTATGCAATTCTGGTTTCTCGTGAACATCTTACCAGAAGCAATACTGGTATCAGCTATATCTAATTTAAATGTGCTGGTGTATTGTCATAGTTGTGTGAGTCATGAAGACCAATTTTTTTTGGAATGCAATAACATAAAAGTGTCTCGTACTTGGTAGGTGCTCACAGATGTTGTTTCATTATGAAGCATGCACATGTTGGTCGGAGGGCAAAAAAATCTATTAAAAAGTATAACTGTGTGCTTGATTGATTTTGTCCTGGAGAATTTTTAAGAGGGCATTATTCACCCATGTTAGTGGTTTTAGAAATAATTCTCTTTGGGAGGAGTAACATGATGTCAAATTGTTGTGGTCACTCATAAAAGTGTTAGTAAAACAGTGTTGTATGATGAATACCTACTTTCATGGTAGCATTCTCCATCTCTTAATCTCATGGCAGTTCTTTCTTTGGGATCAATTCTATAGTTCTCTAATACGTGGACATCTCATTTCTGGTTAAAGTTACACATGACCATTTTCTGTGACCATCTGTGAAGATTGAAAATTCAGTGGGCTATACCCACTTGTCAAGATACTTTATTGAGGATTTAAGATCAAATCTTGAGGGAGATGGCACTCTGATTCACTGAACATGACATGCAACCCCAACTGGATCCAGGAAGGGAATGTGAGTCAGAATAAGCACCTGTTCCTTCTCTATTTTCTGCTTCCTCTTCTCCACTGTTCGCACTGTGTCTTTTGAGAGGGATCCAGGATGTCACAGGAAGAGCTGCTCTTCATCCAGAGTTAGGGTTGCTGTATGCTTGCTTATCTCACTGAAGACTGGGAAGATGGTCTGGAAAAGATCATGTCATGCTTTCACTTTCTTCTTGAAAGGAAAATGAAACTGAAACAGCCACCGAAAAGAGGTTGTCAAGAGAAAAATAGAGAAAGAAGCCATCTTGCCAGCACCGTTAGATCTTGTGTAGCCGTTAATTCTTGTTAGGAGGCAGATTTGGTTCTTGTGCCCCCACAAGAAGGCACATGACAGGCAAGGACCTGAGTCCTGTAATTCAGTTCAACAGATATTTTTAATCACCTACTGTGTGTGAAGAAATACTGTGTTTGCCCATTTTTAAAAGCTTTAATGAAAACATCCCTACCTCCATTTTCTTGCTTAGGCAGCACATTGGTCTGAAAATTATGTGTCTTTTAAGGTACTTAATTCTGTCTAGACTCCATGAAATTTCACTTTTCCCCTTACTCCATATGTTTAAAGGACATTTTAATAAATAAATTGACTAAATCTCAACTTCTCTTCCACATTTACTATTTTGAAGCTGTTTCCAAGTAATAATAGGTTTCATAGTCCCATGCAAATGGACCCTTTGAGGAGAACATGCTATGCTGTTCATATTCTCATACCCAGTTTTCTAGTTCATGCATTTTGCCAGAGATGTGGGCAACCCACCAGGGTAAGGGGCAGAGAAAGAAGAGATTACTCTATGCAAGGGGAACCAAGTTATACAAAGTGGAATTAAACATTTGATTTCAAAACTCCTGATTCTAACCAAAAGAGTTAACTAGGTTTCTCTTTGCACTAATGAATCAGCTTATTTGGGAAGATAGTGCTGCACTGCTTAGTGGAAAGCTTATCAGCCACAATGGACCATTTTTATATCATGTGGTAATGGTCCTCCTGTTAAAGTTAAATCATATTTCCATGTGCTTAAATTAATCTTTCTCCATTTATAGCATTCAACAGTCCCACAAACATGTATTTAAAGTGCTTTCCTTGATCAACTTTAAATTCCAAGAAGGCAAAGGCCACCACACTTGGTTCATCGAGTGTGATAATCCCATTGGCTAGCATAAGCACTCAAGAAAATTATACAGAATTGAGTTAAAATAAAAAGTTTTGGGGCTGGGATCGTAGCTCAGTGGTAGAGTGCTTGCTTTGCACGTGTGAGGCACTGGGTTCGATCCTCAGTACCACATAAAAATAAAGATATTTGTGTCCATCAACAACTAAAAAATATTTAAAAAAAGTTTTGCTTTTTAAATTAAAATGAATGACTTAAAATTATTTAATAATAATAATTTATAAACTCTGACTTAATTCCAGTATTATAAATTCATAAAAAATTAATTTGGTGCATCAGGATTTATTATACAGAAAATTAAGATGAGAAGTATTCACAGAGTACCTTTAGAAATGATCCTTTTATATAAATTCTTTTTGGGGGGGTGCTGGGAATTGAACTGGGTGTCTTGTACATGCTTAGCCAAACAGTATACCACTGAGCCACATATAATACCTTAATATATAAAGAAAATTATTTTTCAGATAGAGAAGTTTTCTTACAAAAGAGAACAGTTTCATTTTCAGAGGTAATTCAAGGATACCTCGCCCGTTGCCTCCTATTCTCCATTAACATTAACTGCAGAACACAACCTGTCTAGTGACATTTATGACATTGCACATGCCTTTCATGGTGAAAAATCAAAGGCTTCTGAGCCTTTAATGATTGTCTTATTATTTTATATAAAGAAAAGGCAGTAAGTCATAATTAGGTTTTTAGATGTAGGTTTTCAGTGTCAGAGAGGGAAGGACATCATTATCATTACTAACAATATAATTTCTGCGAATTGCCTGCACATCAGCCTGCATATTTACCCACTAATACATGGTCTCTAAATTATGATACTATGTGTGAAATATTGCATTGGTTGCTTAATAGTATTTCCTTCCAGAATAGAAATGATTTAGCAACAAAAGAGATTATGTGTTCCCAGGGCATAAGATCACCTTGAAGATTGCTTCAGAGCATTTTTCCTGAGGCTGTAACCATTGCATCAGCTTTTCACTGGTGCCCATTACTTCAGCAATGATGAAAATGAGTTAAACATGTTCTAAGAGAATTTTAATAGGACAGTACTAGCAATTGTCTTCAAGCTAATTAAAATTCTGAATGCTATTGTGGCTATAGCTGCTACTGAGAGTACTTGTTGAATTTAATACTGGATTCTGTAGTGGACTCAGAATTAGACATATTTTCTGTCCACTTGGTTGATAATCCACGTGGGGCACAGGCAAGGCCTAGAGAAAGGACAGCAATCACTCAATATGAAAGAGATTTTGATAGACCAGAGTACAGGAACACTTGGTATTATTCAGTTGGCCCTGAAGATCTTTAGGTGATGGAAGCTGGCTGCAAGGCTTGAGAAGATTAATAGGGAGAAAGGCAATGAAACAAGCTGGTGAGCTCACTGATTTCATACATATGCATAAAAAGAAACACAGAAAGGTAAAGCTACAAGAAAAATTGAGGATCTAATAAGGGATGGAATTCATTTAAGTTGAAGAAATTATAAGTCTTTGAAAGAAACAAATAATGTCAGCCAGGGAAGAAGAGAGAATGATCTTAGAAGCAGCAGGGCTGTTCATGCTTGATTTAAAAGTCAGGGGAGAAAATTATGGTCCCTGGGCTGGCAAAAATAAGCATACTAACAGAAGCATAGACTGAAATTACAGACATGCTTGTTGTAGATACATGAAGGGAGCCTGGATCCAGAACTGAGTTCCAGTCCCAGCTGTGCTGTTTTCTGGCTGTGTGATTTTGGACAAACCACACATCTTCTTTTAGATCAGTTCAGCAACTTTTGTTTGAACACAACACCTATGTGGCTTGCCCTCTGCAGGGAGCCAGAAATAGAGATGAAATACCTGCGTTTACAGCTGGGCATGTGGCCCAGTGGTAGAGGAATGCTTGTATCACATTCATGAGGCGCTGGGTTCCATCCCTAGCACTGCAATAACCTGCGTTTGGGGAAGTAGTAGTGCAGCTAAAGAGCTGCCACACATATATACTGAGCCTGTTTTCCTCAGTTTAAAATAGAGGTAATACATTTCATTTTGGTCCAAATAGGATTCCTAGGAGATTAAAAATAAAAGGGTGCTTCAGTGAAAATAAGAATTCTGTAGACTTAGTGTTTGAGATCAAATAGAATGTTATAAAATTTGCATAGTAATTCAAATTTACTGGTTTGTTTTCACTTAGTTGAAAGAAACATTTGGGAATGACTTGCCAGATATTACATAATCTAAACTATCAAAATGCCCCAACAGTAGAGTTTAATTTTCTGTGTGAGGATGTGTATGGGTGTGAGTGTCTCTGCTGGGAAGAGATTAAGATATGGGAAGACCTGTTTGTAGGTTCAGACAAGATCTCTGTCTCTAGGTTTCTATTTGTATACAGCAGCTAAAAAGTTTCCTGGGAAAAGGAATGAAATTGTATCTAAAAATGAGTTTTAAGCATACACAACCTGATCTGGAGAAATAAGAGGGCTGTGGTGGAAAGATACTAATAAGATAGAAATCATCCTGTGGAAAGATACTTTAGACATATCATTAAAAAGACCTGAATATCCCTGCACTTGGGGAGGCTGAGACAGGAGAATTGAGGGTTCAAAGCCAGCCTCAGCAATGGTGAGGTGCTAAGCAACTCAGTGAGACCCTGTCTCTACATAAAACACAAAATAGGGCTGGGGATGTGGCTCAATGGTCGAGTGCCCCTGAGTTCAATCTCAGGTACCAAAAAAAAAGACCTGAACATTGATGGACATTCTTGGTACCACATGTACACCATTATCTAATGTTACTTGGGGCTGGGGAGGTATTTGTTAGAAAGAAAGGTCTAGATGTAATTTTTTAGATCCTTAAAGTTCTGTTGTGGGACTTCTTTTATAGATGTAATGAGGAGAAGATGACATTTAGCTTTTCATTTGCAACCAGTTTCCAAGTAACACCCAAGGTTGGCTGGATCCATGATGACAACAGAAGCAGTCATATTGTAGCAGGTGAACTTTGCCTCAGAGACTAGCATTGAACAAAGATGGTGGCGTAGGCAGTTGCAGCCTGAATGCAGTATTACTAGGATTATGGTAGCCAATGAGACTATGCACTGATTGATAGTAATAAGAGGTGAGCTCCAGTTTAAAATGATTTGAAGATACTTATAAGACACCCTTCAGCAGTTCCCAGAAATCCCAGAAATATAGAGAAGGTGATACAGGTGATGGTCAGAGATACTGATATTAATACACTTATAATATGCTTGGTGTCCACGGTGTAGGGAGACCAGAAGATATTCTTGCTACTTTTAGGTAGCTCAGCAGATTTTATGTGAACTGAGGTTTAATCCATAGCTACATTATAAGTTAATCACTACTTTTCCATTTGAATCAATGGATTCATTTTTGACAATGGTGGTGAAATTGCTGAAGGAACACTGCTTGGATGTGAACTCCTAGAAATCGGTTGGGTTGAGTATATGTACAAACATAAAGAATTTGAATTAAAATTCCTAAAGTATTTTTCCCCCAAACTGCTAATATATAAAACATTTGACATTTTTGTCAGGAAAAAAAAATTGTAAATTTAGGCTAATTGGAATATATTCAAATGAATCCTTAGAAAAATACAGGGAAAGTTATTCTTTACTCACTCTTCCAACCCACTGCCTGAGTGGGTTGACTTGAGATGTTGCTTTTCTTAAAGGATCAGCCACTGTGCTAAAAAATGTAGAGCATACATCACTACAGAGCCAGATTTCTTAGATATGAAACCCCCTTTATAACATTAAGTTTGGAGATACCAGTCATGGAAAAAGAATATTCATTGTAGGCTAAAGTTCCTTGTACCTTAACTACATTTTCTCAAATACATAATGACCTCTTATGTATATGATACGCTGCTAGGAGATTATGGTATTCTGGGAAATACCTCTGAGGGGCAATATATAAAAGCCAACAGGAGGGGCTGGGGTTGTAGCTCAGCGGTAGAGCGCTTGCCTCGCATGCGTGAGGCCCTGGGTTCGATCCTCAGCACCACATACACAGCAATAAAATAAAGACATTGTGTCCACCTACAACTAAAAATATATTAAAAAAAAAAAAAAAGCCAACAGGAGTTATTGGCAGAGAGGTCCATTTTAGTTGGAGACATCAATAAATATGTAATAGAAATTAGCTAGTAGATAGATACATGATGATATTTGAACTTTGAAGGATAAATAGGATTTGGATAGGAAGAGGAGGCATAGGGAAAGCTGTTTCAGGATAAAAAATGTAGGAGAAAATTGTACTTCATTGAAACTATGCATTGCCTAGAGAAAAACCTCTTCTAGTTATTTAGTTCTGTGGGAACTAAATTTGCAACTCTGTAAATTATAGGTAATTGATCACCATATGTATTAGTTTACTGAGGCAGTTGTAACTTGGCATAATGCAACACAAATTTATTCTCTCATCTTTCTGGAATTCAGATGTCTGAAATTGATGCACCACTAGGAATCCACTTCTTCTGAAGCTCCAGGAGAGATTTCTTTCCTTGCCTCTTCCAGCCCAGTGGCTCCAGCCATTCCTTGACTTGTGGCTGCAATTCTCCAATCCCTGGCCCACACTGATACTGCCTCCTGCACTGGTCTGCCAAATCTTTCCCATGTGTCTCTTACGGGAATCTTGTCATTGGATTTAGGGCCCACTCTAACAATCCAGAATGATCTCTTCATCTCAAAATCCTTGACTTCATTATGTCTACCAAGAACCTTTTCCTAAATAAGTTAACATTCACAGGGGCTAGAATTATGACACGAACATATTTTTTTTGGGGGGGTGTTTACCATTCAAACACCTACAATGCAAAACAATTATTGTTTATAGATATGCAAATTATGTCATTTTTGGTAAAGATTCGCTTGACTTCTCTATCTCCCATACCCTTTGGGAAAAATCAGGTTTACATCAGGTATCATTTTAATACTCCTGATTTATAAATAGGTTTGTGTTTTAGATTCTCTTTTGAACTGGCTAAAACCTCTACATAGCACCCTTCTTGGCTGAGTTAAATAAAATATTTAATATATGTTCCTTTATGTCAGCATAAAAGTTACTATATTTTGATAATTGTCTTTTAAAGAGAAGAGAAGATTGTTGAAAGTTTTTAAAAATTTTTAAAAAAATTTTGTGGTGGTAGGGATTGAACCCAAGAAAAATATTATTACTTATTTATTTACTTTTTGTCTTTCTCCATTAGTGATGTCCATAGTGCAGGCATTTTTATCTGATATATTTCCAGTGATGAAAAATGTGCCTAACACACAGTAGGTTTTTTTCTTAAATGAATGAATATAGATTTAAAAATAATGAGCAGTGGACTAGGGATATGGCTGAGTGGTAGGGTATTTGCTTAGCATGCATAAAAGCAGAGCTTAATCCCCAGCACCATGAAAAAAAAATGAATAAATAATAAATAAATAAACAAATAAAACAAAAATAATGAGCAAGATGGGGTGTCTTATATTTGAAATCACATGGGAATAAATATGCTGAAGAAGCAGGGTACAAATAATTGGTGACCTTGAATGTCATGCAAAAAACTTGGACTTATAAGGGCAACAAGGAATCGCTGAAGGTGCAAGCTCTTCTCTTATTGAGTTGTACAATTGTCTCAGTCTGTTTTTCTGAAACCAGACTTGCAAATTTTTGCCCAATATGATGATTTCTGCTCTTGTGTAATGTTTTCTTCTATGGAGGGAAGAGAATTTGAATTTTACTAAAATGGAGATACAATAATGATAAAGGTCAATAATCATAGTAGTTTGTAAAGTGGTATTGTACAGACACGAGGCTCAATTTATGGTTATTAATCTTTGGCAAATGGATGAAGGATTTGACAATGGCCAAATACCAACCTAAATAGATTTTAGTGTATCTGTGCATACATAAGAAATTCTTTTTGTTATTATGATTTGGGGAAAGATTACTAATATTTACTTCAGAATAAAATACGGTATTAATGACTTTCAATTCCAAATCCTAGAAATTCATAAAAATGAAAAAAAAATCCAATGTTTTGAAATGAAAAGAAACCCAGAGACATGGTGGAAAATCATGGCTATTTTCCAGTTTTCTGCCTTGTTTCCATGTATTTCTCCCTATTTAATTGTGTAAACACATATTCAAATATTTTTCTTTGTTACCTGCAATAGAAAATAGTTGGGATGATATTCTTTCACAGGGAATGTAATCTCAATTCAAAAGTTCACAAAAAGTTTTGCAACTTGATAAATATTTTCCAATTTGTCCACCATGTCATATAACATAAAAGATCTGCTGAACTTTTAGTAGGTTTTTACAAATTATTTCTTCTTGTAAACAACCTGTATGCTGCAGTTGGTGTGTCTTGAGCTATTCACTATAAGGAAGCTGTAGTCAGACTGAAGGTAGAATAGTATAAAATATTTGGTGAAGTTCTGATTTGCTTAGATCCAGGAGAGATTTAAAGTAGGCACAGGGCATCTCTTGTTCAGGGACAGTCTCTGCTCCCTCTTTGTATTCTGAATCAATGGCTCCCTTGTAGTCAAGGCTACGATGACGCATTGTGAGGCCAGGGAGAAACACAATCCCAGCCCTGAAGTTGCTGGAAACAATACAGATTTGTAAGACACAAATTAGACTCTGGAATGTGTAGTGATGCTTCAGGTCATGCGTTTTCAAAAATAGCTTTTAGGATTCTGTAATTATTAACCCCAACCAAAATTACCTTATTGTTTTCCAACCAAACTGCGCTCTCTCTCAACAAATCAGTTAACTCATGCAAGAACAGGCTTTCTAAATATTCTAGAGTTAAAATAGTTTTCAGGTAAGGGTAAATCATGCTTTAAAGAATAGAAAAAGCTACTGACCTATTTCTGCCTTTACAAATCTCACCAAAAGTTCTTTATTTAATGGGCTAGCAAATGAGACCAGGAAGAATAACAGCTGAGAGACCTTTAAATATTTTCTGTCAACTACACAGCAGAAGTGTAAAGAATATTCCTATAGGAATATCTGGTTCAGAACTAGAAAATGTTCCTTTTAATTGGTTGAGAAATGCTATCATTAACTGATAGTATTTTTTCTTGTCTTCAAATAGTGCTGGGAAACTTCCTTTATTAACAAGTCCTGTTACTTCTGTCAGATAGACCTTTCCTGAAGAATTCCAGACTACTTCATTCTTCATAATTTGATTACACACACACACACACACACACACACCCCTGCAGGAAATGAATAGTCACCTTATTTGAAGTTAGGAGTACAAGAGGATCAAATGGAAAAAAGAAGGGAGCAGCAAGAATCTGAGGTTTGGAAGGACAAGTGAATGCTGATCACAAAGAATGGATACAAATTAGCTAATTAACTAGCAAATTTGCAGTTTCCACCCAAGGGAAAAGATCTTTGGCTACTGTCACTGAACCGCTGAAGAGCTTCTACAGACACAAATGTGAATAAGAACCCAAAAGATGGTGTAGTTTTACCAGTAAATAATCTGACATGTAAACATGATTCATTAGTCTCTAGTCTCCACTGACAGGGTGGGTATTTGAGTAAATATCCAGTGTTCCCTGAAATTTAAAAATAAAAATAAAAATCTTTTTAGTTAAAACCTTTTAGCTGAGAAGGGTCTGTTAAGAGAAGGGTAGAGAAATTTTAAAGGAATTTAGGAATAACACTTTAAGCCATTCTTTTAACATTGGGCAAGGTTGTAGTCGTCCTGTAAAATCCAAACTCAAAATGGAGTCACTCTGGCTCAGGCCTGCATGTATCAGCTAACCTGCTCTTTGTGCTTCTGGGATTAATGCTTTGCTATGCTTGCTTCTCACGGATGGGCAGGGGGCAAAATCACAGGCTGCCAGACCCCCTGGCCAGTTACCTAAAGTTCCAAGAACTGAAAGGGGACATAGGAGGCACTGTCACAGTTGAACTGTAAATAACTATAGATTGAATATCAGCCAAATCATGTTTTCCTGAGTCATGTAGCTAGCCCACCCTATAATAACCTCTGAAACCCTCGCTTTGGAGTCACTCTCTGAAGAAAAGGAGAGCTGACTCCAATGGATTGGCCTGTGTGCCTATTTCCTCAATAAACTTTGCTGCTTCTGCAGAGTTGTCTGGGCTGCACTTCTTGGGGAGAGGCGTGGGTTGGATGCAACAGTTCTTAATTTGTTATTCTTCATGTGGCAAATAACTAAATTGTTATTAATTTATAAAGAGCGTAGTCACAAATTATTTTAATAATTTTTCTTATGTAAATGATTTGCCTAGATATCCTGAGAAAAACAGGAGTTGAGTCCCTCTCGTCATGTCAACAATTTTTTCCAAAACTCATTATCAATACCAGTTGAATACAACTCAATGCACTTAAAAAATTATATACAGTAAGCTTCACTTTTTGGGGCATTCACATATATAAATTTTTGACAAATTTAGAGTCCTGTGACTAGAATTATAGGGACAGTTATTACTCCCTAAAATTCTACCACTGTATAGTGACTCCTCTTTGTACTTAACCCGTAGCAACTATGAATTTGTATTTTGTTCCTACAGTTTTGTCTTTCCAGATTGTCATAAAATACTTTCATTCATACACTCATCATTTCCCCCCAGTATCCTCAAAACCTCAAGGATATCTGTGTGCTTCATAAAAATGGAAAGGTTAAATTGAAGATATTATACCTGATAAGTCATATAGACTTGTTATGTTGACATTTAATTATTCCATGAAAAAAATTATACAAGAATATTGTTAGTTAAAAATCTGAGACTGAATTTCTTCCTGGTCTCTGCAAGAACAGGAAAGCTTATGCACACTGAAGGAAAAGAAAGTAATTCTTGGTTCTAAAGGGGTGTGGAGCTCAGGCTGCCTCTGAAACAATAAGGACCAAGTTATTCTGTGAAGAGCAAGATCCATTTCTTGTTGATTCTGCTGGACCTGGTTGTAGAGACAGCACCTGATGAATGAGAGGCCTTTGAAACTCAAGTGTGCATGTGGGCACTTTGTAGATAATGTTGGTCATTTGGGTGGAATCCACAGTCATGGCTTTCTTGATGAGTTTCCAGGATGCACAGGCAAGGATATGTCCTCTGGTATCTTCACTGATCAGGAATGCATAGGAAATTCTACTCCTTTCCCAAGCTCTTGAAACCAGCTTGGTTAAAAGCCTCACAGCTTTTCTTTAACAGTAGGCTCTTTCTTCCCACAGAATGTCTCTTTCCTTTAGACAGCCAAATTCAGTGCATTGTTGAGGTATTGAAAATGAGCCCATTGAGAGAAAGTAATGGTATTAAAGTGGTCCTCAGGGCCTCATACTAGTCCAGCCCACAGGCCCTTGCTCAAAACCGCACAGCACTACATCTATTTGGTAAAATGTTTTGGATGATGATATCGATTTTTTTAAAAAATTTCAAGGTTTTGTCCTTTTAAAGGGCTGTGAAGTTATCTTTCAGTATAACCACAGCTAAGTAGGCTTGCTGGGGTCAAAAGGCACATCTTGATGGCTAATTCTTGCCATTATGTTGTATGTATTTCTAAGACTTGGAAACATTTTACTAAATTCCCTTGTAAAATTGTATCTGAATCCATTAATATTAGGGATGGAAGATATCTATAAATTATTTGAATACATGTAGTAAGATAATATCTTGAAATATTAATGTTTGTTTTACTTTTTCCCTGCCTATTTATGCATGATCTTTCCTCCACATTAACTCAGGGAGTAAGGTTAGAGCTGGGATGTAGTTCACTGATGGAGTGCAAACTTAGAATGTGGCTCTGGGTTCAGTCTTTACCACAACAACAACAAAAAAATAAAATAAATATAAAAAATAGAAATGAGATTGTTTTACCGGGAACAAAAGATCAGAAAAGAATTTGCCTATCCCTTTTCCTCTCTCCTGCCTCCCTTTTTTCCCCTCCTACTCCTTCTCATCCTCCCACTTCTGGACCTTCCCCTTTCCCTTTAAAAAAAATGATCTAAGTCAGCTCTTGGTATTTAGTAAGAAGAAAGACCAGAGCTAAACAAGCTCTGGATTTTGTGAATTAACACCAGATTCTGGAAAGAATTAGAGCTAGATTGCTCCACCCACATAGTTCTTCCATACCTTTAGATCTTTCTAAAGATTCCTTCTGAAGGAAGTGGAGCAGGAGTCAGGAATTCTCTTTAGAGGAGACTGGAGGGATGGGAGATGAAAGAAGGGGTCCTGGCTGGATCCTATGCCAGAAATGGGGTGTAGCAGAGAGACTTGAGGACCCTTCCGAGAAGCATGTCTTGCTATGGGAGAGGTTCCATGTTTCTCTTTACTATTAGAGAATTTGATAATTTCAGATGATCCCAGGGACTTTGTGGACACCCCTACACATCATCTCAGAAGTCCAGAACACAAGCCCCCAGCAACAGAGGTTGGCTTCCTTGATACTCTAAAGTTGGTACTAATATGTAAAGGAAGCGCCAATTGTGAAACTTGGATTAGATGGGATAGCAGTGAAACCAACAAAGAATCAAAGACAATCACACAGCTTTTAAAAATGGACAACCTAATTAGAATGTGCCGATGAGATAGAGTGAATGCGGTGGTCACTAAGGCAATAAAAATTCTAAGTTTATATCTGCTGCCTCCTGCTTCCTTGATTCATACTTTTAGTCTTCCTTGGAGCCTACCTCATATTTTAAAAATTTATTTATTCTAATTAGGTATACATGACAGCTAAATGCATTTTGATTCATCGTACTCAAATGGAGCACAACTTTTCATTTCTCTGGTTGTATACAATATAGAGTCACATTATATGTGCAGTCGTACCTGTACCTAGGGCAATGATGTCCATCTCATTCCACCATCTTTCCTTTCCTCTTTCCTTTCTCTCTTTGACCAAAGTTCCTCCATTCTCATGAGCCCCGCCGCCCCTCATCATGGATCAGCATCCACTTAACAGCCTTTGGTTTTTTGAGATTGGCTTACTTTGTTAGCATGATATTCTTTCTCCAAATCCATCCATTTATCTGCAAATGCCATAATTTTATTCTTTTATTGCTGAGTAATATTCCATTGTGTGTATATACCACAGTTTCTTTATCCATTCATCTATTGAAGAGCATCTAGATTGGTTCCACAGTTTAGCTATTGTGAATTGAGCTGTTATAAACATTGAAGTAGCTGCATCACTATAGTATGCTGTTTTTAAGTCCTTTGGACTGAGGAGTGGGATAGCTGGGTCAAATGATGGTTCCATTCCAAGTTTTCTAAGGAATCTCCATATTGCTTTCCAGATTGGTCACACCAATTTTCAGTCCCACCAGCAATGTATGAGTGTGCCTTTTTCCCTATCTCATGTATGTACTAGATTCACGACTGGTTACCACCTGACCCAGCTCTTACCAAAGTCAGCTGACACATTTTGGGGAATGGGATTGCACGTTTATGAGCAGCAAGTTAAAGATCAAAAACTTTTCTTGATTCAAAGGAATGTCTCATGGTGGAATTAAAAGTTTTAGAAGGTTGGGGGCTGGGGATATAGCTCAGTTGGTAGAGTGCTTGTCTCTTATGTACAAAGCCCTGGGTTCAATCCCTGGCACCACCAAAAAAAAAAAAAAAAAAGAGTTTTAGAAGGTTGGATGGGAAAACTTGGAGGAAAAAAAAAAACTATGGGTACATGTAACACCATGAATGGATCAATGTAATTATGCCAAGTATATACTACATGTCACCATTTATATAAAACTGCAGGATGCAAGCTGATCTATAGTAACAGAATGCAGGTCAGTGGTTGCCTTGAGATGAGTGGGGAGGAACAAGAGAGAGAGATTACAAAGGGCACAAGATTTTGGGGGGCGATGAATATGTTCAGTATCTTGATTGTGGTGATGGTTCAATATGTCAAAAAATACAAAATATATACTCAAAAAATGTGCAGTTTATTATATACAAATTACACAGCAGTCCCTAGATATCTAGTGAAGATTGGTTCCAGGATCCCCCACTAATACACTGCAGATACTCAAGTCCCTTACATAAAATGGCATAGTATTTGCATATAACCTATGCATATCCTCTCATATATTTTAAATCATATCTGGATTACTTATAATATCCAATGTAAATATTACTTAAAATTTTGTTATACTATATTGTTTAGGGAATGAGGGCAAGAAAAATGTCTCTACATGTTCTGTCCAGATGCAACTTTTTATTTTGAATGTTTTCAATCTACAGTTGGATGAGGAACCCAGGGATGCAGAGGGAGGATCATAGTTCAATAAAGTTACTAAAAACTAAACAAAATGTGGTAGAGTAAGGAGCTGGTTCTGTATTCATTGAAGCAGAGGAGCTGTTTGTCTAAGCTGCCTACTTTTTTAGTCACCCTTAAAGGCAGAATTATCATTTTTCTTCAGAGTAGGCAAAGCTATAGGACCAAGGTGTAAAGTGATTTATGAAAGACCAATGGTTTGAGCTCTGTCCTGTGTTACCAGAAGGCCACAGTGCTGAGATGCTAGACCGTTCCCCATCTCAGAGAGGCAAGGTTTCTCCAGCGGTCCTTCCTGTCTCCATACAAATATTACTTAACATTAGTGAAGCAACCAGTAAATGTCACCAACTGAAGGTAATGTGAGAAAACGTATATTATTTAAATGGGAGCATTAGACATGCCCCTGCAGTTAAATTAGTAAATCCTGGTGATTTGTCATCCATTTTCCTTTTCATTGTACTATTTCTCTGAGTTGTCTAACAGGCATCCCTAATATAGCTTTTAAAAGAAAGAGAATTTCCTAATGGTACACTGCCATTTGTGGTGGCACATCTTTTTATGTATATTTAGGACCTTGTTTAAAGATGCTAAAGTTCCTCAAGATAGGGAGCCTCTTCAAATTGGTGCTTTGGTAATAGCACTTCTCTTTAAACTGTTCGCATTTCAAAGTAGTTTAACCACCATGTTATCTCTGGCTTCTCATTTTTTCCCTTGTACCTCAGAAGAGTAGAGTCAAGTGCTGCATAGGACGTTTCTGTCAACAACAATATACTGGAATGTTTGGGTAAGATGATGGTGGGACCGAAAAATTCCTATGGCCTAATGACAAGGTAGCTCTCTAAATGTCTTAAGTATCACTCACATGTTTGTGGTGATGGTGGTTATGGTGTAAACAAACCTATTATGCTGCCAGTCATATACAATAATGGTACATACCCCAGCACTGCACAAAGTACAAAGTATAGCACATACAGTTAAGTATACTGCACCAATCTTTTTTATTTTTATTTTTTGGTACCAGGGATTAGACTCAGGGGTACTTGACCACTGAGCCACATTCTCAGCCCTGTTTTGTGTTTTATGTAGAGACAGGGTCTCACTGAGTTGCTTAGTGCCTTGCTGTTGCTGAGGGGGGCTTTGAACTCACGATTCTCCTGTCTCAGCCTCCCAAAGTGCTAGGATTACAAGCATGAGCCACCGTGCCCGGAATGATAATGAACGACTATGTTAGTGGTTTATGCATTTACTCTTTATGTTGTTTTAGAATATACTTCTACTTATTAAAAAAAAAAAAGTTCATGTAAAATGGTACACTGCCATTTGTGGTGGTGTGATTATAATGCCATCTCAGCTGGCATAAAGGCTGAGTCAGGAGGATTGCAAGTTGGAGGCCAGCCTGGGAAACTTAACAAGACCTAGGCTCTCAAAATAAAAGCAAGCAAGCAAGCAAACAAACACAAAAACGCAAAAACACAAAACCAGTATCCTGTGTCACACCACCAGCAGCCCAATACATGTTGTGATTACTGTGTTTCCTGATCGCATCATAAGGGCATGTGGCGTGATTCACATATACCATCTGGGTTTGTTAAGTACACTCTATGGTGCATGTGCCATGTCAGAATCACTCAATGACACATTTCTCAGAACATTGGCCTTGTGTTAAGTGACAAATGATTGTAGTTTCCTGTAATAAAGGCCCAGGATTGGTCATAAGGAAGATGAATAGGACTTAAAACTGGCTGTTCTCCTGCCAGTGCTCTTCACGCACCCAAACTCCATGTTAGGTGACTGAGAGTCAGGAGTCCTCCATCCCCATCTTCTCCTCATCCCCTCACTGGTGCTGAAGTTTGCTTTATTGATTTCATTTACTCAATGTTTCAATATTGAATTGAACATTCTCTCATTCCACATATAAACTGTAAATCTGTGCTACTTAGAATACTTTTCATTAGTGATGCCCCACATAAACATCTACTGGTTAAACATTTCCTTGTTGCTAAGGATTGTTATTATGAGTGGGAATCAGAATGTGAGCCTCTTCTTAACAATGAGCTAAATAAGTATAGCCTGTGATTTAAATAATTAAAATAAATCCCTATTGTCTTTCCCTTCTAGAGGAGAGATAATGGGTCATTTTTTCTGCTCATCTTTACATATCTGTAAAAAAAGGGAAAAAAAATGTCAAACTTCATCAGTGTCTGAGTTGCCCCCAAAGATTAAAGCCCCTAAGCAATCCCTTCCTCCCTCCCATAAAATTAAATTAACCCATGCCTGAAAACACAGCCCTGTTTCTTTTGCTTATTTTTGTCCCCTAGCATGTCTAATCTCTCCCTGCCTGTCTCTACTCTAATCCTGCTTAGGGACCTTAACTCCCTGAGGTCAGGCAAGGTCGTGGTGCAGATATTCATTTAAAGTGGCCTGAGATTCATGCAGTTACATAAATCCTTACTAACGTATTTTAAATATACTTTTAGGTATGTCTGTCTGTTTAGTTTTGATAATTCTTCTGGGAAGAGAGCAAAGCAAGTCATTGGGATATCAACAAATAACATCCCAGAACCCCCTAAGTCCAGGGTCTGAGGCATGGGTCTCCCAGTGGGCAACATAGTGGCTTGTCTAGGCTGCACCATGTGGGAGGGGATGCTGGGGCTGCCTTGACCCTGAGTTTGGATCTTTAAGGCAGGGAGCCCCTTTAGTAATATCAAGTCATTGTCCTGAAAGCGGTCCAGGTGATGTCAAGGAAGGGAGATGCCAGGGTTCAGGGCTCAAGACAGCTACCTAAGGCCACTTTGCTACAGCCCTGGGGATTGGGGAGGGCATGAAGCAGAGGAGGATTAGATCTGAAAGTGGGAGGAGGCATGGGGTATGGAGTAGGCAAGGATTTAACTGACACATTCTGTGACCCCGTTCACCATAAAGTGGTCAAATCCTTTTTTTTTTTTTGCCTTTTTTTAAAAAATTAAGATCTGTAAGATTGCTGGTTTGACATTTTCAGAGTAAATAGATCATTTTTCATCTGCTTGGGATGTAAAATTATGCTCTTTATTTATACTAAACATGTATTTCATGGGTAAAGCAAATATCATTTTTATGTTGTCTGCCAAAGAAAACAATCTCTCGGCTAAGCGGTCCGCTGAGCAGATTGCCTTTCACAGTGCTGATAACCGGCCAGTTCACTCTAATATTTCAAAAGCAAAATGAACTCTATGCCCCACCACTGAATTCGAAAGCATTCTAAAACCAGCACAATTCTATGGCAGTAACAAGGACCCCCAGCTCTCAGAAAACAAGAGCTTTCTTGGTCATTCTAAAAATAATAATCATATAAAAATAAAATAACAAGGGGGTTGAAGTAACACACAAGATATTTCTTGAGCAATTCTTTTTTTAAAAAAAAAGCAAGTAAAAAAGAAGAAACTGTAATTTCTTACTCTTCCTAAGAGTTATCTAGCAATTTTATTTTGGTAGGCTTCACAACTAAAACCTTGCAGTTTGGAGAAGAGTTAAAAATGTTATCAAATCCATATGTCATCAAAAGCATTAAATATATAAAATCAGTTTGTGCAGATTTATTAATTCAACTTTTGATAATTTAATTAATTAATTTATTCATTCATTCATTCATTCTGCTGTGCTGTGGATCCAAATCAAAATCTAGGACATACAAGGCAAGTGCTCTACCACTGAGCTACATCCCCAGCCCAATAGTAACTTCAAGCATTCCTGACACATTTGATTTCTATAATTTTTTCTCAGCTGATTATCAATAGACTTTCTCTAGTATTCACAGGAAACTAATTATTCCTCCAGGACATTTCATGCTATAGGATTTAGGAAATCAAAAATCGTTTAAGATCACGCATGGTGACAGAGTGTAAGGAAGCTATTTTGGAGCTATGGACCATCTTACATGTAGTCACTTGTTTGATGCTTTCTCAAATTATGAACAAAACAAAAAAGAAGGTTAAAAATAAGATCAATACTCTGGAGATAGCTTAGACTAATAGCCAGGAAAAGTTTATGTATATAAAAAGCAGACTTGAAATTTGGACATCTCCCCAAACTAAGAATAAAGAGACCACTTTTAGGACTGGACCGCACTGAGAATGGAAACCTCTTGTCCATGGAAACCTCTAGGCCCCTCAGCCAGCTATTAATTTCTAGTACGATCACGAATCTGTTGATAACCTACACTGGGGTCTAATATGTTTGCCCCATTTTAAAATGTAGCTATTGGACAAGTTGATCTCTTATTCCCTTTTCAGCTACAATCTATCCATCTTCTCTCTTGTTTGATCTTTGTCCTGATCATCTCTTCTCTTTGAAGTACTATGGGGCTGAATATTTTCACAACCAAATTCAACAACTGAGTTTCATTCTGTCCTGTATCATGTTCTAAATTTTTAATGTATGAAAGTGTCTAAGTAGATGGCATTTTCTCTGAGTGCAGCACCCTCACTTTCTCTTTCCTTGTCTCTACTATTCTGTCATGTAGACACGTAGCAGTCAAGGCTGTCTGTCAATTAATTGAGCAGAGTCTAAGAATGAGGATTGTGAAAAAGGAATTTTTATCCCACATAACCTGACTCTTAGGCTCACTTAGATTCTTTTATTTGGTTTCCATGTCATACGTGCTTACTTTCTGCCCTTCGCCTGTACACTTAGGTTCTTCTTTCTTCAAATAGGTCATCTACTGACCGGAGGTACCATATCTGTGAGAAGACGGTTCAGCAGGTTTGTAATTCCAGTACCTTATAATTTGCATTTCCTTAGTGGAAATAAGAGAAAATCAAGTTAACTTTACCAAAAATCATATTTATTGAAATATGTATGTAGGAGATTAAAACTTAAATGAAGAACTAAAGATCCAAGCTTAGGTCAACCGGCCTGAGTCCAGAGGCTTCTGCACTTCTGGACCAGAATCTCCCCTAGGCACAGCCCTTGGAATCTGTCAACTTCATCTACTTCTTGCATGTTTATGTCACTCTGCTCATAATTTAAAAATCCACAGGTAGAGAGTGATTGGATACAGTTAGGCTGTATGACCACCTTTGTGTGTACTTGGGGAGTGAGAAGAAATATCTGCCAAACTTTAACAACTTCAGCTTTTTGAGAGGAGGAAAGGATCCTGGGTTTACTGCCTCACACAGGCTGCACATATCACTTAAGGAAGGGGCATGGACACTGAGCAGCTTCCAAATGACAACTGTCCATTTGAGGACTCAAATATTTGATATTTTGTTGATGATAAAATGAGAAAATATGAACTTTTTTTCAGATTTATTTAATAGGAGAGAGTATCTTTCCATAAACTTTGATGGTAATTTTTGTAGTCTCCTGTATTCTTATAAAAATATGAAACAATGTTTATCCAAAATTTCAAGATGAGAAGATAAATATATTTTCTATGGAATCCTGTGTTCCCATAAAATAATTATTAAAGGCCTCTTATAAATTCATCCTTTCTGTATTTAAGGCATTGTATTTAGCCATGACTATACAAAAAACACTGAGACAGCTGGCCTGTTTTCTGGAACCATAATCATTTTTCACATTGGAGGGCTTTGGCATGCTTGCTATATTCATTAGTGAAATTGTGTTCCCAATAATATCTAAGGTTGTAGTGACTTCGACAAAGCTTTGGGATAATTGAGCCTATTGCCAACAGTTCCAAGGGACTCTAGGTCACAGTGGCTTCCATAATAGCTTTGGTCTCTCTCCAGGCACTGTGCAAGACACTCAGTACAAAAGAGATGCTAAATGTAATGATCAGACAAAATCTGATTTCCTCTGCAAACAGTGAGAAGATGAGAAGCCAAACATTGTCAACAGTGACAATTTGACTTCCTCCCTTCCCATTTGGATGTCCTTTCTTTCATTCTCTTGCCTCATTTATCTGCCCAGGTCTTCTAGTACTTATGTTGAAAAGTGGTAAAAGTGTGCATTCCTGTCTTGTTCTAGATCTTAGAGAGAAAGCCAAGTTGGGAGAGCTGGGTCTTCTTGGGTTACCTGTGTACTCATTCATTTCTTTTTTGCATTCTTCACACTTTTATTGTACATGCAGCATTTTCCCAGGCACGACACTAAGCACTGGGAACAAAATAGGACTCATATTTAACCAGCACATGATTATAGATGTGTGGTATTTTACAACCAGTTTGGTTGTAATTGGTCAGAGCCTCTCCTGTACTGGGTGTTAAATATTGTATTATCTCTGGATATGAAGATGAATAAGAGAAATTCCTGTCTTCAAGCAGCTTATAATTAGGTAGAAGTGATAACCACATAAGCAAATGAGAGGAACAGCGTAAATGCTAGTCTTCACTGGATAATCTATTTCTATTCTGGACTATTTCAGGTTTGGGGACTGTTTCATTTTTGGAGGGTGTGGGGTTGGTACCAGAGACTGAACCAAGGGGTGCTTAAGCACTGAGCCACATCCCCAGGTCTTTTTATTTTTTATTTTGACAGGTCTCACAAAGTTGCTTAGAGCCTCACTAAGTTGAGTCTGGCCTCAGACTTGCAATCTTTCTGCCTCAGCTTCTGGAGTTGTTGGGATTGTAGGCATGGGCCACCATGCCTAGCTGGACTATATATATATAGTTTAAAATTAAATAAAATTAAAGATATATATATGTTTAATTTTATATATATATGTATTTTATACATATATTTTGCTTTTAATATATATAGCTTTATGTATATTATATATATATATATCTTTAACTGTCATTGCAAAAATTAAATGTATCCAGAAACAAAATGAAAGTATACATGTTAACAACTAAGATATGCTGGAACTCTCTGACCTTTTCCAAGGCAAAAATCTCTTGCTCTAATAAGTTCTTGGAAATGCTTTTATTTTCTGATGCTTGTACATTCATACATGCATAACTAATTGTGGAGAGAGAGAGGGCGGGAAATGAATAGCAAATGAGTAGTAGCCATGTTCTTGGTTTTTTTCCCAAGTATTATGAAGATGGATTTTATCACAACTCTAAAAACAAGTATCTACTGAGAACCTACTGAGTGCCAAACAATAGATGTAGGGGCTAGAAATATAAATTTCATATAGATATGTCTCCTTTAAGAAACCACAAATAATTATTTAAATGCAGACCATGTGTGTTGAGAAATTGGAGTCTTAGAGAAATTAAACAATTTCCCCAGTTTTGTTGTCTCCTTACTTCTTTAAATCATTTAGAAATTAATTTTTAGAGCATTATGAGTAAACACAGTTAACACAAACAAATATATTTATTTTTGCATTTAATTTTATTGGCATTTCTGTTACTCTGGATTTCTTGGTAGGGACAGGGTATTAAGTGTTACCCCTTACAAACCAGGATTGTTAAATGTGATCTTAGCTAAGTTAAAAAGTGAATGAGAGGGCTGGGATTGTGGCTCAGTGGTAGAGTGCTTGCCTCACATGCGTGAGGCACTGGGTTCGATCCTCAGCACCACATAAAAATAAAATAAAGATATTGTGTCCATCTACAACCAAAAAAAAAAAAAAAAAAGTGAATGAGAGAGAAAAGTGACAACACATTTGTGACCTACTTTGCTAGAATGGTAGGGTTACTTGGATTTTGGCTTCTCATCTTTTGCTTTTCACTTGGGACCAATACCATTCCACCAGCACACATGCCTTTTTGTATCTTCTGCTTAGCTATGTCTATGTTTATTTTATGGGCAACTGGAGCCCAAGGAGTCACCTAGTGGATACTCCACAAGTGATGTACATTTTTAAGGAGCTGCCGCTACAGTTAGAGCACACATCAGTGAACAGATGGAAGCTACTTAGCAGTCCCAGTGGCAGCATGACAATGTTAAATTGTAAGTGGTGATGTCTGAAAAGGAGTTTGGAAAGTGCATTTTGCCCATCTCATGCACTCATGGAAAGTCAGTTGGGGAACATTAGATTTCTAGTTAAGTCATTTAAAGAAGAAACAGTATCTATCTTTAGCAGCTCATTGGCCAAAGGTAATGAAAAGTTTGCAAATAAGTTCCAGATTAATGTGTTCAATTTCAAATCTTGCTGAAAACTAATGACCTTAAGATGCTTCCTTCTTTTTCATACCTCAGCTTGGGAGTAAAATACATATCTTAACTCACACAGATGAAGATAAATGGTGAGTCTCACTGCTTTAAACATCTAGAGACTTCTTTGCATGCTGTGAACAAAAAGAGCATTATTGAAAGCACTCATTGTAAGTTAATTTGTTATAGTAACTTCACATTCTATTATAATATAGGCAATATATTTAATTAGTAATATACAAAATAAATATAAATATTACTTTTTAAGTAAAAATATTTATATTTTAAGTAGGGGTGATCAAAAAGCCTTTAAGACTGTGAAATTACCTTCATCTCTGTTACTAGAAACTTCCTTGTCTTGTCTCTCTTTCCTGAGTAAATGCAATTTGACAAGTATTTATTTAATGCTTGATACTTGCTAGGAACTGCTAAAAGAAAAATGTGAAGTCACAGAGCAGTGGATCATAGCATGCATTCTAGAGCAAGGCTATTGTCTATATTCCAGTTTTGCCACTTTTGAGTTGTGTGATCTTGGGCCAGAATTTCTCTGTGTCTTAATGTCCTCAAATATAAATTGGTATCATTATTACCACTTCACAGAAATATCATTATTATCAATTCACAGTAAATATTTGCAAAGCACTAGAACAGTGCCTAGGATATAGTAATTGATATTTATGTCAGTCAGTTTTTGAATTGCTGTGCCAAAATACCCAACAAGAACAACTTAGAGCACAAAAAGTTGATTTTGCTCAGTTTCAGAGGTCTCAGTCCATAAATGGCTTACCCTATTGCTCTGGGTCCAAGACAAGGCAGAACACCATGGCAGAAGTGAGAGTCTGATGTCCTCCTGGCAGCAAGGAAGCAGACAGGGAGAGCAGAAGGGGCTATAGGGAAGATGCCTTCTAGGTTATGACCCAGTAACCCACTTCCTCCAGCCATGCCCCACCTGCCTACAGTCAGTCCATTCAAAGTAGGATGATCTGACTAGGTTACAGCTCTCACAAACCAATCATTTCACCTCTGAATATTCACGCATTAGAACAAGAAATTTTGAGAGTCACCTCATATCCAAACCATAACACTATCTATGAGTTTATCAAATAAAGTTATAGTGGTTTCAATGGTATTAGCTAACATTTGCTGAGTTCATACTTCCTCTTATGTCAAGCACTGTGTAGATGAGCTCCTTAAGCCCTTTTAATAATCCTATGAAGTATTATCATTATAAATGAGTATTATCACCCTCATTTTATAGGTGTGAAAACCAGGGATCAAGGTGACCCGGCATGGAATTAATTTAAGGTCATAGAGATGACATTGAGTCAGCAGCAATTCAGAATTTATGGACACTGAGTCTTAAGAGCCTACTTAAGAACATAGTTTTTGACCTTACAACTTAGTGTAAAGAAAGACAAAAGTAAATCAATAGCAGGGGCTAGGGTTATGGCACAGTGGTAGCGTGCTCGCCTAGCATGCGGAAGGCACTGGGTTCGATCCTCAGCACCACATAAAAATAAAATAAAGATATTGTGTCCACCTACAACTAAAAAATAAATATTTTTTTAAAAAAGTAAATCAACAGCAGACATATATCTGGGTACAAAAGGTAGCACATACAACTGAAAGAAGAACCCTATATTTCAAACATATCTCAACCAAGACTTCACTTAATACATATATAATACATATAATATGCTCAATCTCTGCCTTTGTTTTCTAAGTTCCTTTCTTCCTTTTAGTAAAGATAAATTAGATTGTGGAGGATCCTTTAACATTTGACATCTTTAGGAAAAAGACAACTTTTTATAAAAAAGAGGGTACTTCTTGAGTAATTTAGGTAACATTCTTTTATATTTTTGTGAAGCAGATTTGCATTTTAACATTTTCCTGGTACATTTATTTGAAGAAAGATTACTTCCATAATAAAGCTCAAAGAAGACTAAAGCACCACTGAATCAGTTAGGAATGATTTTATCTCCTTAACTTTGTCACAAAAACCCAGGTTGACCTTTTCTCCTTTTTATTCCACCTTTCCTAGTACGTAGCCTGAGTTTTTGTGGTCTCAAAGAATCTGCTTCCACGTCTACTTTCATGGAGACCCACATTTTCTTTTTTTTTTTTTTAATATTTATTTTTTAGTTGTAGGCAGACAGAATATCTTTATTTTATTCCTACGTGGTGCTGAGGATCGAACCCAGTGCCTCACGCATGCTAGGCGAGCACGCTACCACTGCGCCACAACCCCAGCCCCGAGACCCACATTTTCATTAAAGGTTGAAAGAAAGGAGAAAAGTAAACAGCGTATTAGAAGCCTTTAGTAAATGTCCTCTTACATCATTCGTCAAGACAAAAGTGTCACATGACTGTTTAGTTTATTGAAGTCTGTGGAGGTGAGCTCTTTCAGCCTTTTCAGTGAAGGCAGGCAGGGCAAAGCGGGTGGGCCAGCTAACCAACTGGTCCAGCACGACATTCAAAATGCAGTTGATTTTCTAGTATAGATGGGGCACAGTATAAGAAAGAGAGAAAAAGAGAGAGAGCAATGTAAATTAATTGTATGTGTGTCAGTTGGCTGGAAGGATAGAGAAAGAACAGAAAGAAAGGAACAAATTAGTAACTCTGGGTGTTCAGTTATGTCTTCCCTATTGAAACAAAACTTTGTAATATCAGAAGCACAAATTAACCCATCTTTAGAGCGCATAAGAAATTGACACATGATTATAATTATAACAAAATTGTAAGACCTCTATAAATTAGGTATCTTCTTGATTTAATTTTACTAATATTAATCACCATGTATTTGATTCAAGGTTTTCTTTATTCTGTGTTTTTTCTGTTAATTATGATATTGAAAATATAGAAAAATCAATTTGTTTATTCTCATCTTCCTAGTGATTTGATTCAGGCTTAAGCCAAATAATATTTGCAGAGTTCTGGTATCATTTTTTGGGAGGGTGTACCAGGGGTTGACCTGAGGGGCAGATGCCCACTGAGCTGAAACCCCAGCACTATTTTCTATTTTATTTAGAGACAGGGTCTCACTGAGTTGCTTAGTGCCTCGCTTTTGCTGAGGTTGGCTTTGAACTCGCAATCCTCCTATCTCAGCCTCCCCAGCCGCTGGGATTACATGTGTGCGCCATTGCACCCAGCGAGTTCTGGTATCTTATATGACCGATATTTAGTTTAGGATAGACTAGTCAATGTTTTGGGCGTGTGTGTGTGTGTGTGTGTGTGTGTGTGTGTGCTGGAGAAAGCTTCTTTGCTCCCTTTCATCAGGGAAATTTGACCTCTACCCCTAACCACATCTGATCCATTAAGGGCACTGATTCCTCCAATTCTTTTTGGAGGAATCTTGCTCCTTAAACGGAAAGAGTATTGACTACCTGCACCTCCTCTGTCCTCACAGCCACATCCATCCATGCTGTATTTTGGCAGGCTCTGATCATAAGTCCCAGATTTCAGAAAATTTAAAGTTCAGTTTCTGAAAAGTTTCTAAGTATAATATAGCAATAATATCTACCATATACTAAATATGTGACAAGCTAAGTACTTTAAATATACAATACTAAAATCTCATGAATCATAATGAGTGTGTATTGCCTTTATTTCATACATGAAATAAAGAGAATTGAGAGAAATTAAGCTACTACTCACGACCTCTTAGCTAATAAATGCCTGAATTGTTTTAGTTAAAAGTCAACGTGACTCATATATGTTTTTATTGAAGTTAAATATGCATATAAAACCCAAATAATATCAAGAGGCTTACGAACAACAAAACAGTAATTGCTGTTCACCTCTCTTCAAGCCCTAGTTGTATCTTCCACTAGCCAACATTTTCCACCCTTGGTTATCTCTAATGGTATTTATTTAACTCCATGTTTCTATTATGCTTTGTGATGCTTCATTTTATGTTAACTTGACTGGGCTTAGGGATGCCCAGATAACTGGAAAGACATTATTTCAAGGTGTGTCTGAGAGGATGTTTTGGAAGAGATTAGCCTTTGAATCAGGAGACTGAATGAAGAAAGTCTTTTTCACAATGTGAGTGGGCATCATACAATCCACTGAAGGTATGAATAGAATGAAAAGGTGGAGGAAGGATGAATTTGCTCTCTCTTCTTAAGCTGGACATCCACCTTTTCTGTTGTTAGACATTTGCATTTCTGGTTGTCAGATCTTCAGTCTTACACCATGGCTCCCTTGTTCTCAGGCATTTGGTCTTGAACTGACTATATCACTGGCTTTCCTGGGTCTCTGGCTTGCAGACTGCAAAATGCAGGACTTCACAGCCTCCATAATTTCATGAGTCAATTCTTCACAGTAAATCTTTTTCTCTGTATCTCTAGATATCTTATTGGTCTGTTTCTCTGGAGAACTTTTTCTTGTATATGCTTTCACTGTTATTTCCTTGCTTTTACTGTTATTTTAATTTAAAATTAAAATTGATTTAAAATAACACAAATTATAAATGAATTCACATTTTTATTATAAAAGCTTCAAACATTACTAAAGTTTATTTACTAGAAAGGGGTCCCTTTACTTCTGCCCAATCCTACTCTCAAACCCATTTTTAGCTTTTTATAATAATTTTTAAAACTTTTATAAAGAAAATTTTTAATATAAATATAGAAAAATAGTGCATTGAACCTCTAGTAATCCCCTTGTTTTTGGTACTGGAGATTGAATTTAGGGGCACATAACCACTGAGTCATATCCCAGCCCTTTTTTGTATTTTATTTAGAGACAAGGTCTCACTGAGTTGCTTAGCACCTCACCATTGCTGAGGCTGGCTTTGAACTTGCGATTCTCTTGCCTTGGGATCCAAGCCACTGGGATTACAGGTGTGCGCCACCGTGCCCAGCCTCTAGTAATCTTTGATAGCATCCTTGCTTTCAGAAATGACAAGATGCTCCAGGATCATTATGTGCATTTCTTATCCCAGGCTTGAAATCTAATAAAAGGAACTCTACTTCCTTTTACTGGAAAATGGTGTTTAGAGACTGAGAAATAACTTCCTTTTATGTAGGTAAGCATTTTGCTCTATGTCATTTCCTGTCTGTTTTAATCACTTTTTTCACTGCTGTGACCAGAGGAGGGAAATTTCGGTGTGTGGGGGGGAGTGGCTCACAGTTCCAGAAGTCTCAGTCCACAGTTCATAAGCTCTGGGCCCAAGGAGAGGCAGAACATCAGGTGGAAAGGTGTGGAAGAGGGAAGACACTCAGGACATGACAATCAGGAAGCAGAGAGAGATTAAGCTGAGCTGGCCAGGGACAAGATATAGACCCCAAAGGCATTCCTCCAGAGACCCACCTCCTCTAGCCGTACCCTATCTGTCTACAGTCACCACCTCACTAATCTTTTCAGGTGGATTCATACACTGATTAGGTTAAAGCTCTCATAACCCAGTCATTTCATCTCTAACCTAAAAAAAAAATTTTTTTTAGTTGTGGATGGATCTTACTTTTTTATCTATCTATCAATCATTTATTTACATGTGATACTAAGAATCGAACTCAGTGCCTCACATATGCCAGCCAAGTGATCTACCACTGAGCCACAACCCCAGCCTTCTAAACTTTCTTGCATTTTCACCTCACATCTAAACCATAACGCTATGCATTAATAGCAATATCACAGTTTTGGGATACATCAGTGTTCACTGGTTACATTAGGATAATCATGTAATGTTATTCACATGTGTATTATGATTCTATATTTTTGCAATGTTTTGTTTTTTCTTGAGCTATTCATTGTCCTTAAATTTTTTCTTAGTTTTTTGTGTACCTTATTCCATATACTTATTTTTTCTAGTGCCCCAGCTATTTCTTAATGAGCATTTTCCTCATGAACATATCATAAAATCTATCACTTCCATTTTTTTATTTTTTTAGTTTTTTCCTTCTGCATGTTTCTTTTGGCAATTCTGTTTAAATATACACTGGTTGCTTTGTTGGGCCTTTGTAAGTTCCCATTATTCTGGAAAATTTCCCTCCTGGTTGTCAAAGGATTCCCTTTAATATTCTCTAGGTTAGATCTTCTTGCTTTCTTTCCTCTTGGAGCTCATGTGTTCCTCTCTTTTGGTTTATTCCTATATTTGGGTGTAGAAAAGCCTCTAAAACATTCTTAAGAAAATGCTAGCTCTGGAATTTCAAGTACTGTGGTGAAGTTTCAAAGACCTTGAATGTCTAAAAAGGTATTTATTTTCTCCTTGTTCTTGATTAGTAGCTTGGCTGCATATGGAATGCAAGAATGAATTGCTTTTCACAAAGCTTTTGATGATGTTGTTCCATTTGTTTCTAGTTACTAGTGTTGTCTTAGGAATATAATGTTATTCTTATACCTGATTCTTAATGTATGAGCCTTTTGTACTCTGACAGTTTGGGGATTTCTGCTCTATTCCAGGTGTTCTGAAATTTCAGAATAATGATCCCTGTGCACATCATTTCCTTTTTGTTTATTACTCTGGATACTCATTTGTCTTTTAATCTGAATTTAAAGTCCTGAAATTCTGAGAAATGTTTTTGACTTATGCCTTTGATAATTTCTTCTTAATACACATCTTTCTTCCAGTAAAAGTAGTGAAGATTATTAGATATTTATTCAAATTTGTCCTTAAACCATTTCATGGAATATTTTACTGCTATAGTATCTATTTTTTATTTCACAAGAGTTTCTACTTGGTTTGTTCCTTTTTTTTAAAAGAAACCTGATGGTTCTTGGTTTAATATCTGATATCTCTGTAAGTGTATGTTTGAGCAGTGTATTATTTACAGGGTTTTTGTATGCATCCAAATGATACATGTCTGATGAATAAGCAATTTAGTCAAAATATTAGAAATGGTAACAATTGTTTAAAAAATATTTTAAAGCACTTCTGAATTGGAGAAAGAAATTTTCCAAAGTTAACATAGCTGTTTGTTTATCCAAGAAAGGATTTGCTCTCTAGGAAAGACATTTTGTTGTTTCAGTAAGTTGTGGTTGAAAAAGAGCATGGAAAGGCTGTGACCTGTCACAAATTCTCCTTTGATGAGAATGTGATTGATGAACTGCACCAGAAATGCATGAATTTCCTGCTTGATTACACAGGTACAGTTAAACCCTGCAGTGAATCAGTATGTATTGTTACTGACAGGCTTTAATCTGGAGATTTGTGATACAATACAGCCTTATATTGCTCTGTAAACTTACCCATGGGCTCACATCAAAGAAGAGACAGTGGTTATGACAATTTCAAAATGTTTATTGATGTGTTTGTAAGATGATAGAATACGCCCTGTTCTTTTCTCTGATTTTTCTTTAATTTAGATTTCTCTTAGTTTTATCTCCACGGACATCTGAATGCTCCATTTACTCAAAGAGCCACTCTGTGTCCACAAGATAACTGATATTTCAGATACAGCTGCATTCAAATGGCAAAGTGGTTTTAAAAATTTCAACAAAATTTAATAAAATAACAATTTTATGTTGAAAAAAATAAAGATTTCTAAATGACTACTGTTCAGAGGTTTTGTTAATATCCCGCATTAGTTTAGCTCCATCTTTCAACATGTAAATCCTCATTTCTAGGTAATTGCTTACTACAGCAGAAGCAATTACTAATGTGATTTTTTTCTGCATTCAGATGGCAAACTTCTTGAGAGATTAGATTTGATTTTTTTTTAAAAGTGAAATTGCTATTTCCTACTGAACAAAAACTTAACTGATAATTTCCCATTTTTTCATTCTATAAAGATTTCTTTTTCTTTTTTAATGCAGTTTTCATAACTTTTGAGGCCCTAAATTTCTAGGCAAAATGAGTATACAGCCATACCTGTTGCTTGCCATTCTGGAGGAATATCACCCACCAGAAATGAGGAGGGTTTTGATGGCTATGGTTGTGTGTGTGTGTGTGTGTGTGTGTGTGTGTGTGTGTGTGTGTACTGGTCTTCGGTGCACAGCCTGAGATCCTGTTGACCTCTTAGCCTCCTGTGTGGTACCCAGAGACGGTAGCTTACCTCTGGGAAGAGACATGTTGCCCATGGCTTCACTGCTTCTCTGTCCTTTGAGGACACAGAGAAACTGAGTTTGAATCTCAGCTTTGTGCTTTGCCACTTACAATGCGTTTACTTTTCTATAAAAGAGAGATAATATTTCTTTCCTTATATAAGAATACTATGAAGACTAAATGCAGTCATGCCTATGAAGTGTCCAGCACAATAATTAGCACATTAAAAAAACTCAACAGTTGGTGGGGAGACTGAGACAAGAGGATCATGAGTGGAAAGCCAGCCTCAGCAATGGCAAGGTGCTAAGTAATTCAGTGAGACCCTGTCTCTACATAAAATACAAAATAGGGCTGGGGATGTGGCTCAGTGGTCGAGTGCTCCTGAGTTCAATCCCCAGTACCAAAAAAAAAAAAAAAAAAACAACAACAACAAAAACCAGTTGATTAAAGACCTCATATTTTTTTTTAATAAGCTCATTTTTCTGGAAATAGAGTAATATTGAGAAAGAACTTACTCTGACTCTTTTTAGTGGCATTTTTCAGAATAGGATAGTAATAATGGAGTTACCAGATACTGCTAGATCAAAGTCATCCCTTCTCAGGGAGAATAGGTGGGGAATCCAGAAGGTGAAATGGGAAAACAAAAAATTAAACAAAACAAAACAACAAAAACCCTTTTATTGGGGGAGTTTCTTGGGCACGCCAAACTTGTTGCCAGTGTTGTGACCAGCGGGTCCTTTTGCCAGAATGATATTTATAGGACTGATGTTCATTTGACTCCTCATTGTTCAGATCCCATATTAAATTTCTCAAAAAGAGTTAGTTTATGCCATCCAACCTAATGTAGCCCTCATTGTATTCTAGTCCTTTTCTTATTTGCATGTTTATTTTTTCGTATTTATTTGTTTCCCTCCACTGGATTGAAAATTTCTTGAGTCCTGGACCTTTTCATATCGGGGTCACTGGACCTCTATGCATAGATGTTTCGTACACAATAGGTATTAAAAACATATTTGTTAGATGGATGTTTAAATGGGTAGATCCTGTTTCAACAACAAGGAAGAAAATGATAGAAAATCAGTTGTTGACTTATCCTAGGTAGTAGTTAGTCATGAGCAGTGGAATGCAAACCAATAGCATAGCAAGGTCATAGGTTTTCTTTAAATTGTTTTCAAGGTGAATAAATACTTGATTAAGTAACTGATAGAAAAATAACAGGTTTACTAAACCTGAAAATAAGTAGCAGGAAAACAAAGAAGCCAATTAAGAAATACGTGAAGCAAGCAAGATGGGGCTAGATGACCTCCTCTTACTGAGGTCATTGTAAAGGTCTATGGCCACATGTTTCTCAATGTATTTCAGAAGGGAAACTTCGTCAGTGGCACAGGGGCATTAAGATAAAATTTACCTGGTCATTAACCTCAGAAAATATATATTAACATAGTATTGAGATGAATTTCCCACTGAATGAGATGGTCACCATGACAGTTCCAGAGAGGACCAACTAGGGTCCAAAACTCCTTCTCCTGACATAAAGCGGGAGTTACACATCTGATTGGGGAAGACTGTTGAAGGTGGACCCCAGTTCTCCTAGCAATCATCAAACAGTAATGAATTTGGAAGCAGCGCTGTTTCCTTTGTCATTCTCTGTGTGGCAGTGACCCACTCTCGATCTCTTGAGTGTGCTTTGCTTAAGCTGTACTTAACTTTCGCTTATAATAAAATTCTCTTGCTTGGTTTTTGGTGTCTGACTTTACATTTTCTTCCATCAGGACACAAGAACCGAGGTTCGGATCATCATCTCCCCATTTTCCTGCGATGATCAGTAATGGATTCTTTTTTATGTGTGGAAACACCACTTATGGTTATGAAGCAGATGCTCAATCAATGTTTTTGTTTTTGAACAAATTGAAGGGCAAAGAGCCAGTTCAGTTTGTAGTTGGGTATAGTCACAAATAATGAGGATGTGTTTTAGAAACAATTTATTAATGGCCAGCCCCCAGGCTGAGGCAAAATGTAATGATCAGATTCTATAAAGATCTTTCAGGCCCAGATGGTCAGCACTCAGGTGTGATACCTTATTGTCCACGTTTTCTTGAGATACCTATCCTGGGCCTTGATTCTTTTAGCAGCACCTGAATTATTCTTCTTTTGCCTCTCACCAATCAAATCCTAAATCTCTTTTTTTGAAAAGCTTTCTTAGCCTAGAGTACCTTCAATGGTGATAGATGTTTACTTCTCTTTGACTTCTCATGAAAGCAGAATAATAAAATAAATTAGATATTTTAATACCATTCTTCCATCTTCACTGTCAAGCTAATGATCAGCAGACTGGCTCAAAAATAGAGCAGTATAAGGCAGAAACATCATTTAGTGAATAATTCAAGGAGGAACAAGTATTCATTAGGAAATTGGAAGAGGAGCATGTTCTGGGCCTACCTCCATTAGGATAGAAATTCCATTGTGCCAACCCCACTCCCTATATCCACGCATAACAGTTGAGTATTCAGTGGAGGCCAGTGTTGACACTTTGACATTCCCATGGGAGTTTGTGATATTATTTATTCTGGGAGCAGCCAACTATAGCTAAGGACACACCTATGGTAATAGGGAAACAACTGTTTTTTTTACATTGGCTTGCTTGAGCAACTGGGTAAATAAATATAACCGTGTTGCACATTTTTTCCCTTTGTTTCATAATAGTTTACAATACCTCACAATCGTATGGTTAATATGTGTCAAACATTTTCATAACTACTTACCATATGTTTCCCAATTATTTCTCTCTTTTACAGGACAGGTTCACAGAAGGCCAGAGAAGTTAGGTAATTTTTTAAAAGTTTATATTCAGGTAATAGGAAGCAGAACCAGAAATTTAATATCAGCAAGTTTGACCCCATCGTCTGAGCACCTAATCCCTGAAGTACTGTATCTCTGGCAGCCGTGTGAGTGGGCAGCAGTTTCTAGCAAACCCAAAACACAATAGGAATTGTGCCAAATGAATTTCAATACATAAAATCCAGGAACATTCCTTCCTCTTGCCATACATAATCCATGGGTGATATGGGTGATAAACAAGTAGTTCAAAGGTTATCAAAAATAATGATAGTTTAATTCTGTAAAAGAAATGGCATATCTTATTAAGTGTGGTTCTCAAGGTGGACAGTTATGCTTTGTCAATTCTCTCAGAAGAGCTCTCATGTTTTATTCTCTTATTTTTTCTAATTTGTTGTACATGACAGTAGAATGCATTTTGACATATCCTACATAAATGGAGTATAACTTCTCACTCTTCTGGTTGTACATGATGTAGAATCACACTGGTTGTGTAGTAATACTTGTAGGTGATTTTTCAATCTGTTACCGCTAGATGGTGCATGGTTTATGTGAACCCTCCATGCTTCCTCTTGAGAGGAATTACCACCAAAATGAAAGGAAGAACAACTCAACAGAGAAAGAAAAATGTGGAATTTGGACTTGGTTGCAAATGGTAACACAACTTGCTGACTGTTGGAGTCTGTGTTTCTAGTTCTATCATTTTTCCTTTCACAGTAAACATTGATGCTGTTTAATCTGAATTAGAGGGAATATGAACAATAGTCAAAGCTGTCTGAGAGTTTGCTTTCTCAGAAAATTGTATCACCTGTAACTGCAGTCAGGATTGGCATTTGTAAAAAGACATTTCAAAATTCAAATGCATGCTTTATCTAATTGTAATGTGTTCCCTGGAACTAACTAGAATCTGCAAATAGTTATTCCTTCTTAATTTTCTTGAATTAGTCTGTAACAAAAATGGATGTAAGTTGCCATTTGTCACTTTCTGGAAATCATCCAATTAACTAATATTATGATATTCTAAAATTCATGGTTATTCAATGAATAGAACCAGAAAATTCTTGAAAATTCTATAAGAATAGATTTTAAAACCAAAGAAAGGTCATTTATCCCTTCTGAACTTTTACCTCTTTTATAAACTGAAACAGTAGATCACCAATACCCTTTGTAGGCAACCTCGTGACATCTGAAGAAAAAGAAAATATAAGTACTTATGGCCCCCTCCCCACAAATACACTCCCCTATTTGATTCTAAAGTAGAGTCGTGTTCTCTTTCCACAATTAGGAAGACCTGGAAATATTATACTTGCTGAAGTGGTAAGAATAACAAAGCCTCATTTATGCAAAGGGGTGGTGGTAATCAGAATAGGTGCTGTGCCAGAGAACACTGTCATGCATGGAATTTTTCACAAGTCATGCAGATCCTGTTTGTGAGGCAAAAGATGGTGATGAGATTGTAGATACTAATGCACACTTTCAGATTAATTTATTATTATTATTACAAGGAGTTCTTTTCTGAAATTATTTTCCTCCGGTGAATATAATTTATAATTCTCAGGTATTAAATCATAAAGAACATCCAGTTGACATTTTTATTGTGGATTAGGTCAAATTAAGATAAAATGGTTTTGGATTAAAAACAAAAGTGGACATTACCTAGTTACAAACACATGTATAAAATAAAATAATGCCCACAAAAGTGGTCCTGTTATCATGAAGCTTATTTCCCCACTTAGATGAAAAATGTTGACCCCACATCCCTTCCTTCAGTGGAATCTGTAGCCATAATGGACCCAGAATACCTTAGTTCACTCACTTTTTCACTTGTGCTGCCAACTTTCCGTCCTGACTTAACCTCCTTTGCATTTTCTTTCATGGTTCTACACTGGCTTTTGGAGAAGAGGGTTGCAAAGGCCAAGAATGCCACTAAGCTGAAAGGGGGCGCCAGCGCTTCACAAGTCAAAAACACCACCAGTGGGAAAGGCACTTTCTTTGAAGGGAATTGAAATTTAGGATCTTGTCTAAAGACACACCGTTTCTTTTGGGGGGCAAACTGCAAAATCACATTGATTGTGTACACTCTGCTGAATTTCACAAAGGCAATTGTTTAATTCGGAACTTTATTAAATGTTGACCATCTATCCTTCTGATTACCAGACATCTGTCAAAGTACACAAGTACTCAGGGTTTTGGTGGGTGATTTAAAAAACAGCCACTAAGCAATGTAGAGTAAGGGTGGGATGCAGGATGTGGGATGTAAAATCTAGCAAGTAGAAAAGGATAGATGATCAAAGAGCTGTGTTTCTTCTCTCTGAAGTCTTTTGATGTTTAGTCACCCCCACTTTGCATTTATTATCCCTAAAGATCCAGCGGTCTAACTCATAAGCAGTTAATCATCAGGCTTACCTCAATTCATTCACAAAGGGGTCAAGAAAGGACCAGGCCCAAATTGCTTTGGATTATCTGGAGTATAGAACATAGATAGAATGTATTCAGTGCAATACTTTGAGGCTACATTTATGGGCACATAAATGGTTATTTATTTCCCTGAAAGGAGTTTTACTCTTAGAAAGGAAGGAATCCTTAATTGAAAATACAACAAATATTTGATTGTAGTGTCATTGGTTACTTTATATCAGAATACAAGGCTTTATTTCCAACACAAATGATCAATAAATAAGGTTCTGTATGTTTCTTTAAAATGGATTTTCAGAATCAAAGAAGAAATTAATGTAAGCATGCAGAGTTGGGAATAGTTTAGCACCGGGTAGCTGGTGGTGCAGATAGAAGATTAGGGGAAAAGAGGAAATTTGGTTTCTTTTTAGAGTTGCCTCTGTTTCTTAAATATTCCAAGGAATAAATTTAGTCTGCAAATGAGAACAAGTATTCCAAGAGCTTAGCATGTCACTTGGTATAATCTGACTGTGTTGGAAATGACCCTTTTTATGTAAAAAAAATATGTGCGGGGGTTCCATGACATTACTAAAATGGCAGTATTTCCTTATGCTTGCATCCTCTTTGAAATGCAGGTCACTTAGAGCCTCTAAAATGCAAAAGACTGATCTCTACAATGCTGGGTAATAAAGCAGAGTAATAGGCTCACTGTGGCCATTATCAGCCTATCATAATGACATTGATTAGGGGTTCACTAAAAATAACAATGACGGTTCAAAATTATTTGCATAAAGAAAATGTCACATGAGTAAGAAAACAAAATGTGTTAGTCAGCTTTCCGTCACAGTGACACAATAGAGAAAATCAACTTAAAGGAGGAAAGATTTATTTTGGCTCATGGTTTCAGTCCATGGTCACTTGGCTTTATTGTCTTTGGGCCTGTGATAGAACCTGACAGGAGAGCTACTCACCTTACTGTGACAAAAAAAAAAAAAAGAGAGAGAGAGAGAGAGAGTGACAGAGAAGGGGGCTGGGGACAAAATATACCCTTCAAAATGATGCCCCCAGTGACCCACTTCCTCCAACTAGGCCCCAGCATCTAATTAAGTTATAAACTCATCAATGGACTCATCCATCGATGAGGTTTGACTCCTCACAATCCAATCATCTGTCAAGGCCTCATTTCTGCACATTGCTGCATTGGGGCGTTTGAGGGACATTTCATAACCCAAAACCATGACACAAACTGTCAAAAAAAACATTGGCTATTTTGTCAAGGACAGTGGAGAGTAGGACAGTGGTTACCTGAGCTGGGGAGAGCAGAGGGAAGGACAGAATGAGCAAAGGCCAATACCAATTAAGTACCAAGTTATAGTTAGGAGAAAGAAGTTCCGGTGGGCTATTGCACAGTAGGGTGACCATAGTGAACAATAATGTACTGCATACTTCAAAAGGCAGAAAAAAAGATTTTGAATGTTTTTATATTAAAAAAAATGGTGATTGAGGAGATAGACGTTTAACTGGATTTGAATATCACACAGCATATGCATACATCAACACATCGCATGATACCCATATGTATGTACAATTTTTATGTTTTTATGTACTAGCAGAGATAAATTTAATTTACATAAATAAGAAAAAGGGAAAATTTATGGTCATGGCTAAACTTGAAATAAAGAAAAGGAAATGCTTAGGTACTTAAAGTAAAGAAACAGCTTTAGGTACCTAAAGTAAAATCTAGAAACTGTTTTACTTTTCTTTGAATTAAGAACCTATTTAATCATAGACTGGTAGATATAAAATGCAGATATTTCTTTCCTCCTTCTATGACAATGTAGACTTCAGCATTCTTTATCCACGCAGCAAGGACACCTCCAATCTTGTTAGGAATGTTTGTAATTTTGCTTTTTATCTTCTCCCTATTAATGAATGAGTTTCTAGGACTTTACCTATTTTTAAATGGTTAGTTGTACACATTGTGGCTTTTAATATATATTATTTCTGTGTTCTTTTTAAAATTTAAGCTGGTGTCCTCCCATTAATAGTTTTTCTTTCAATAGGGATTTAAACATTGAATCTTTTCTCAATGTTTGTATGAAAAATGCCCTTACATTGCTTATGGTTTTTATGATATTTTGTAAGACATAAAATTCCAAGAGGAGTTAATTTTCTTTACTAGTTTGAAGAGACTAAGATTGACTTTTGATATCTTTATTTCTCAAAATAAGTCCAAATTAATCTAATCATTGTGGGTATCTTTTAGTTATTAGGGAGATTTTAAGACTGTGTTTACTCTTGATTGTTTGAACTTTATTATTGAATGTATAAATGTGGATTTACTTTTTATTGCAAAAATGCAAAGTGCATTTTCTTAAAAAAATTTTCAGCTAGGTAGCTGTACAGACCATGTGAAAGTACTAGTTCTAATTTGTTGTTATTATTTCCATTAAATTCTTTCCAGGGTGCTGCTGATATTTCCTTATGCTCATTTTTCATTTTGAGTATTTCCCTATGATTGCACTTGGCAGGAATTTCACATTGAGCAATAAATAATCATTTGAACAGAAACAATTTTGAATAGAAACAATTGTGTGCATGTTACCATTTACTAATCAAATATACCAATGATCCTCTTCTAGAATTTACCTCAGAAATTAATTAAATTATTTTTTACCATAACTAACTACATGATTCATGAAAGGCTGTGGTGATGAATTCCAAGTTATTATATTGTTAAAAAAGAAAACCAGTGTTCATACACAAATATGTAATACCGAATCCCACTATTATGTATAATTATGAGGCATTAGTTAAAAAACATACTCAAAAAAGAGAGAAGACTATATGATCAAGTTAAAATGCAACTGTTACAATAAGCTTTATCTCTAATTACCCTAAAATAACAATCTTTATTATTGTTATATTTGATTTTATTGCTTCTACGAAAATATTTCCTTGAGAAATCTGATGAAGATGTTTCAACAGAAACTGCTGACATAGACTTTTCAAAGATGAGATAGCTTCCTTTATCCTGAATTCATGCAACAAACTAAATTTCCTAAAAAGAAAGCCAATACATATGAATCAAGTGAAGTAAAAATGTGTCTGGCAGCCCCAGTAGATACAAACCATGATATAAAAATGACCTATGCTTACAGAAAAAAGTGAAAACATTTAAGACTCTATACTACCAAATATAAGGACATATTTTTAAAGGTTATATAATGAAGACTATGACTTTAATTTTTATATATATATATTTCATGGGAAGAGTTCTGGTAAACTTGGACTTGCAGAAAACACTCACAATGTATGTTGGGATAGAATGTTTTTGCGTGCATTACTTTGGTAACATAGGAATTAGATGTAAATGTTACAAAGGCACTGAAATGTTTATAGTTCTATCTTACTCCAGGGATGCGATTTTATAAACAGGAATTTGTTTTATAGATGACTATCACTTTAGAAACATTAATTCCTTAATATTTTCATTCTTATATGTATTTTCTCCACTATTTTTGTTTGTGAACATAAATATTTCCTGCACTTTTTCTTTCTAATTGTAATAGACATCTTAAATTAGAATATTTTGTATCTTGACCTTTTTTGGTCAACATAATAGATTTCCATAGCATTATAATCCCTGGGGATATTTAGTAATGTCACTGTTATCATTATCAAAAACATACAAGTGGGGCGTGGTGGTGCACACCCTGTAATCCCAGCAGCTTGGGAGACCAAGGCAGGAGGATTGCAAGTTCAAAGCCAACCTCAGCAAAAGTGAGGTGCTAAACAACTCAGTGAGACCCTGTCTTTAAATAAAACACAAAATAGGGCTAAGAGATGTGGCTCAGTGGTCGTGTGCCCTTTAATTCAATCCCCAGGACCAAACAACAACAACAAAAAAAACCAGGATCATGGCCACATGATCATGTAAGGATCATGTAAAACATAAAGAATCATGTACAACATATTTTACCCTTTCAGAAATTCCTGCTCTGAGAAGACTAAGACATGAAGACTCATCTTCATTGATTACTTGTAATCAGCAGCAGCAAAAGGATATACAAGCTTATTTGAGTACAACACTTGGTGAAATACAGACTATAAACACAGTTTAGATGATATTTATTCAGTAATGTGGTCTAAAGAGCATTGTTGACATTACAATCTCTTTTAGCCCTCAAAAGACACTTTCTACTTTACACATGGAAAAATGTAAACTTAGAGAAGAGGGTTTGCCTAAGATCCTTAGATGGCAAGTGGCAGAGCCAAATGTTGAGTTGTTGTGTCCATATCTCATGTGTAGCACATTGAGAGTTGCAGAATAAATATGAGGCATATTTCCTACCTTGAAGGAACTTGAAATTTAGTTGGGAATATGATCAATGCCATGAAAACAATTTGCGTACATGGTAGAAGGAGCACAGTCCTAAGGCTAGATAGATTCACAGTTCATAAAAACTTGCTTCTGAAGTTGTTCAAAGTTATATGTAAAGTATACAACAGGAAATCTTTTGACTGGTCAGAGTTGCTCTCATAGACATCTGTCATCAAAATAACTAAGACAATTTGAAATAGAAAATATCTTTCAGCCCAGACCTGCCTCCATACAAACCTGTAACATCCACATTACAATGTCTCCCCACGAGCTATGTAGCACACAGCATTGACGAAGCAGAGGCCAGGCTGTGTCCTTGAGAAATCCATCCGGTTTTGCCTCCACACTAGGCATCTGGAAGGACCAATGGGATGATGCATGGAGGGCGCATTGATTGAACATGCTGCTCCAAGTGGCCTTGGGCTCTGTCCTGTGTAAAACCACTAGCTTGTGGTTAATGTTCAGCTGGGCTGTTAACTAGAGCACAAAGGTATGGGCAGAGTTTGCAATCTGTTAATGTTTTCTTAAAATCTTGTTCAGTAAGAGCTAAAGCCATCATTAATGGGAGCAATATAAATTAGGTGCTGCAATTAGCCTAATTTAAATGTGTACCTTTAAAAAGGTTATCTTTCATTTCTCTTTTTTTTCTTTCAGTAACATAATTGTGTGCTTTGGATAATCATAGCCAAGGGGAGAAATCTGAGAACTGCAAAAGTACTCTTGCTTATAGAATAGAATAGAAATAGAAATAGTTCACATAGAAATGTATGAACTCCAAATAATTCATCATGTAATTAATTAGAGCAATGTTGGGGTAGTTAAGGTCATTTGATGGGAAAAGAGATATAATCTAGTTAAAAGTAATTTTTAGTGACCTGTCCTTTCTGGAGATCATGTACATAAATCACATTCACAGATTTTGGCACATAGTGGGCATTTGAAAACATGCTAGCTATTAAGAAATTAGTATTTGTGGTCATTAGAGAACAGTACATTCTTTGCCGTTGATCTGCTGAGCTTCTCCACTATGACAGCCCTTCATTCTTCCTCATAGCCCTGTCTCATCCTGCACCGATGCTAATGTCTCCCACTCTTTGAATGACTTATCTTTCTCTCTCCAGTAACTAGCACATCATCAAGGGTACTTAATAAATGTTTGCTAAAGTAATGCCAACATTTTATTTTTTTCTCTGTTCATTAAATTTCACATTGACCATCTGATTTTGCTAATGAAACAGTTAAAATCTAATCTGTTCAGGGAAGCTGAGGGACTTGTTAGCAGTGGAAGGAATCAGTAGTTTCAGTACTGAGGAGTATCATCTCTCTCATATTTACTATCTTCTATTATGTCAATCAATCATTTATCTACTTATAAATTTACCATTTATCATCTTTTTTTTTTTTAATTCTTAAGACCTTTACTGAATAGTTCCTTCCAGCATGGAAGGCATGTGGCTGTGACCAGGCCTTGTTCCCAACCGTATGATGCCTCAGCTCTGTGTGACACTGTCCATGACCTTGCTGTGATACTGTCCCTGATCTCAGCATGACATTGTCCATGGTCACTAGAGCAGGAAGGCAGCTCCAGCCAATATTTCTCCAGTGGCATGTAGTTGAGCATCTTCTCAATCAGATCCACATGTGCCAGCAGCATATGGAGACAGCAGTAGTGCTTCAGGCTCAGGGCACCCAGGGTGTTCCCCTCAGTGTACTGGGCCTGCAGCAGCCCCAGGGTGGCCTCCCACTCATTGCCCGCGGTCTTGCTGCAGGTGAAGCAGTAGCACACTGCACTGGGATGACCATGGTGGCAGCTGGCAGGTGACTAGGCCATATTTATCATCACGTCTATCAATGAATCGTCTCTATCTTTCTATTTTTTTCCCCACAACCTCTTATCTACTGCAGAAGTTTTGTTCTTGGTACGTTACTATTGACAATGATGGTTCTCCAATATGTGACTTTTAAACACAACATTTTAACACGTTAAAAGTACAAATGTACAGTACAGTTTTCTCTCTGTCTTAGCAGATTTGAGAAAATAGGAATGATTTCAATTTTTAAGTCATATAAAATGTAAATACAACTAGAAAAAACATTGTTTAGGATCTTTCTAAATTTTGTTATTAGAAAACTAGGAATCTTTCAGGACTTTTGCTCCTTGTCTACCACTGCCCTTAATCCATTCTGTAATTAAACTCCATAGATTCTTACTTCTTAATAACTGTGTAAACCTCCCCACCCCCCCCCTTCCCTAGACTCACAGCCAATGCTTCAGTAGCTGCAACATTACTCCCTTCTTGGATAACCACTGCAGCTTTTGAACTAGTCTCCCTACCTTAATGCAGTCTGATTCCCCTTCAGTCTATATTTCAAAATGCAGTCAGGGGCCATTTATGAGCACAAATTTGATCATGCTATCATTCTTCTTAAATAACTCAGTAGGTTCCCTGTAGCTTGTAGGGTGAAGTGGAAAATCCTGTCAGTACACACGCCCCTTCAGACCTCAGTCCTTACCGGGGCCCCTTCCCCTTCCTCTTGGGATGGGTCAAGCTATTTGTTGCCTCTTGCTTAGGAGCCTTATGCACTCCTCAGTAAAGGTTTCGGCCCTGCTCTCACCTTTCCTTCCTCTCAGATTTAATTCATTGTTTTCGAGGCTCAATTCAAATCTTATCTCCTTTAAAAAAAAATTCTCTAGTTCTCCCTGGGGGTTATGTAGATGGTATTTCTCCATAGTTAGTTCATTCTTGGGGCTTGTTCATAATAGACACTCAATACTGTGTGGGTGCAGAAAAGAGAGGCATTAAATGCCTTTTTAAAACGATTCTAGTACTTCAATTTAATTAAGCATTCTCACATAGCTCTAGACTTCCCAGTAAGCACAAGACAAGCTGGGCATGAAGTGCAAGTACGAGGTGCATGTCTACTGGCTTCTATGGAAGTAGTCTATCGAAGTTGTGATAAGATTGTGTTTATTACAACAGGTAGTGAATAGCATTCACTGGTGAAAATAGATTTTCGAACTGATTTATATTCATTCTAGTTTAGAATCAAGGTGAATATGAAAACAAAGAAAATGCTGTATCTTCTTTGAAAGTCCCTGAATGTATCAATTTCTATTTTAAATTGATTTCATTAAATGTTCATTGCCCACATATGCATATTTATGAAGAACATGTGAGTTATAAAAAAATGATTCAACAAATCTCTTATACTCCTACTCAGCTTACCTAAAAGGATACTGCTGTTCCTCTGAAATCCCATGCGTCTCTCCCTAAGTCCCCCCTCTTACCTCCTCTAAGGGGAATAATTATATTGAATTTTCATCATTCTCCTATAGTCCTTTGTAGTTCACCATTTGGTGCATTTTCATGTTTTTGCATTTTTTTTTGTAGAAGAAATAGCACTGTATGTATTTTTCCCAATGTTTAGATTTTTTTACTCAACATAGTATTCCTACGATATGATCATGTTTTGTGTGGCTGAAATTCAATAATTTCATCTCTGTATCATAACATAGTGTATCAGAGTTAAAAAAAATTCATACTATGTTTGATATGCCTCTATTTTTTTTGTTCTGAGTTTTTGGTATTATAAATGATTCTGTGAACATTCTAGTAAATTTCTGGTGTAAGAGTAGAGATCTTTATTTCCATATGTCTGATACAAATGTCTGATGCAAATTTATAGAAAATAACATCATTCTGGAGTGAGCAATTATGTCCCACAATATCATAGCTACATGATAATAATACATAGTTGTGGTTAGAATTCAATGGACCATTGTAAGCTGGACTAGTTTTCACCCATTTCTACCTGCCATTATAGGTACTGCACACATTGCAAAAATTCATGTGTTTAAAGCAACTATTATGTTTAACCATATATTATGGCTCATTCACGTCTCTGTCTCCCGACCTAGACTGATTTTTTTTTTTTTTTTTGTACCAAGGATTGAACTCAGAGGTACTCAACCACTGAGCCACATCCCCAGCCCTATTTTGTATTTTTATTTAGAGACAGGGTCTCACTGAGTTGCTTAGTGCCTCACCATTGCTGAGGTTGGCTTTGAACTCGCGATCCTCTTGCCTCAGCCTCCACAGCCACTGGGATTACAGGCATGGAACACTGTGCCCCATTAGACTGGAAGTTGGAGAATAAGTTTATTAACTTTTTTACTTTGACATTCTTTGGGTTCTAATGCTCAGTTCATAAGAGGTGTTTAATAATATAGTTCAGTGAACAACTAGTAGGTACTCCATAAAGATTGAATGGTATTATCATAAACAGTTGACTATATTATGTTGATCTATTCTTTTTACAAATATTAAACATATACATTTCCTCTCCCACTTGCTTTTAGAAGATGAACTAATGAAAAGTAGGATCTCTATTTACAGCATTGAAAATAGCGTACACATAGTAATTTTTTTTTCCTGACAGAAAACTTGAGAATATTAATGCAATGTAACTTTACTTAATGAGAACTCCAGAGACTGGAAATTATACAAATATACAAATATTCAGATATCTTGTCTGCACCATTTTTCCACATTAAGGTTTTCCACTTTTCTCTGGATTTGACCACCTCTCCTTATTCATCCCAACCTTTCTTCCCTCTATCAAACACAATTTAACAACACAAATATTTTAAACACTTTTTTTGAAGTCTCTGAGGTCTTTTTCCTTTTCTCTCTTTTCCTCCTCCTTCTTCCTCTCCTTTTCTTTTTTGAATTCCCACCTTTGAAGAGCAGCATATAGTTTATTCAGGAGAATGACAAATCTAAGGTTCTACAGGTTTAATAATTGGAAACTAAATTAATATTTTGCACAAACATGGTAAGTGTGTGTGACTGGGGAGGGGTTGAAGGATAGAAGAGACAGCCTTACTCTTAAATAGACTAGGAAGAAAGATAGGAAATCTAAGCTAGTCTCTGAAAGTATAAGAAATGATATCAATGGACAAGGAAATGATGTTAGGACATGAAGGGGTGAAAGTCATGTATAAGGAAGAAGAGAGTAAGGAAGCATCTCAGATCTTTCTTCATCTTAGCAGACAAGGCCAAGTCCTAAAAAGTCCTCACATTGGATTATTTTGAACAATCTCCAGAGCTGCTCAAGGCCACTCCCCTTGACAACCCATTTCATTTTGTGTGCTCAGACCATTTTCATCTGAATCATCTGTGGTGTTCCTTTAAACCTGACCTACTGAGGCAGAATTCCTAGGGCTGGGGTCCAAATATCTGCGATTTCAACAAGCATTTCTCGTGATTCTTGTAGGCTTTAAATTCTGAGAACTCATTCTCTTACAAGAGTAATAAATCCAGTGGGTGGCAGAGGGGAACACATTCTGGTTGAATGTGAGACTAAACACATTCTGGAGAGATTTGGAATATTTAAAAAAATGTGTATTTAACTATAAATTTAAGCATGCAAATTTGGAATGAATGTATGATGATTTTTATTAATATATCTCAGTTTAACAGATCCATCCTGATCTCTCGTTATCTCTCTGTCTCTCTCCTACTGTTTAATTTCCCAACTTCATCATGCTTCCCAATCTTCCGTCTGTCCTTCCCCTTTGGCATCTGGTGCTACCTTTTCTTTAACAGGGAGAGCTGAGGATGCTAGGGACATACAACCTCAACTTCCTTTCTCTGTGCTGTGATCATCGATGGTATCTCAATTCCTTTTTCTTCCAGTCCTCCTCAGAAGAGCTGCTGATCCTACCCCCACCTGAGGCCATTCTGCTCTTCTGTGCTCTGAGCTTCTCATCTCTACAACTTCTGTGGCCAGGCTCCATAGTCCTTCTCCCACCCTCTCTCTTGGTTTTTCTCCTGATGCTATAGGCATCCTCATGTCTTTCTTCTATATTCTATCTTAGAAAATGAAAAGGGGGCGGGGGAGACCTTATCTCTGTGTGTCATTTCCATCCCCATCTAGTTATCACACCACATTTTTTCTTCACTGTCAAGTTTCTAAGAAAAAAGTCTCTAGTGGCTATGGCCATTTCCACACCTGCTATTCACCCCCCTAAAACTTGACTCAATCTTCTGCCCTTATCAATCCCCCACCCCAAGACCTGCTCCAACCCCAAGCTGCTCTTGCCAACCACCTTCTGAGTACAAAATCTAGTGGGTTCTTTCAGTTGGGACTTCACTCAACCTCTTTGTAGCAGACACTGTTGGCCATCCCTCACCCGGACTTTTCCCTCCTCCTTGGTTTCCAGGGCACAGCTCCCTTCTTGCTTTCTTGGCCCTTCTTTTATGACCCTTGTTCTTTCTTATTAATTTTCTCTTCAACCTCAGTGCTCTCCAGGGTTCAAATTTGGGCTTCTTCCTATATTCAATATAATTTTAGATACTTAGCATGTGTCCATTGTAAAGCTTTTGAATTTGACTCCCAGCAGTATGGGAATCTGTTGGAGGTTGCTGAGAGGAGTGAAATGGACTGACTTCATTTTAAAAGACTTGCTCAAGTGCTGCATGGAAAGTCAGCTAGAGACCAAAAATGCAACATGGATGCTTGGAAGGTACTTAGAAAGTCCAGATGAGAGACAGTGATGGTTTGGATCAGAGTGGTTGCCCTGAAGGTGTTAAGAAGTGGTCATATTTTGGATACATTTTGCATTTCTGCCCTCCCTCAAGACTATAGGTTCCTTGAGAGCAGGGTACTGCTCAGAATGCAATAGTAACTTCAGGCATATTTGTTGAATAAATAAGTGCATGAATAGTTAAATGAATTTGATAAATGAGACTATAAAATTGTCTTCATAAAATCAAAAATTGTAAAAACATCCTATAATCTGGAGATTTGTTGAAATGACTAATGCTCCATGTCATGGTGGTAAAGACAGAAATGAAAGGAACATAAAGTATCAAGTATTCAGTCTTGTTTTCCACAGACACATATACCAGATGTCCTAGTACCTCCATCCCCACCCCTGCTTTCTGCTTAAAGAAGGGAGGGGACAAGACAACCCAATCCACAGGAAATTTTCCATGACTTTCAAGGATATCATGAAAGCTGCTATACAGCTGGTGAGATGAATGAAAAACAACCTCAGTGATTTAATAGAAACTGTCACTTGCTTCTACAGAGAAGAAACATTGTACAGGTGTTCACTGAAAATGGTGCAGCCTGGTGGGATCCCTATGGGCTTCTGAAAACAGGATCTCTCATTTCATCTTTGCTTTTCTGACCCAGCTAACCCAGGCTGCATATATATAATAGATACTTGCTAAATGAATGAGAAAAGAAATAATCTAACCAATTTTCTTGGAGGCATTGGACAAGTAATTTGAAGAGTATTGCCAGTCGTCCTTATCTCTGGGTCTTGGAACCTGGTGATAGGAATCCTGCTGGAAGTACTTTCACTGCAGATATACTAAGCAGCCAATAAAAATGAGAAGGTAATGTCTGCAGATGCCATTAAGTATGAGAAGGAAAATGAAATCAAAGACAGCCCTTGGCTCCTCTCTGTCCTCTTAGGGTATTTGAGGAATGAAGCTTCTTGTGTGGGCAGAAACAGCATGTTTCTGAATCATGTGCCTGCTGCTTTGCTAAGTCATGTTCACTGTGGCTTCAAAACTGTAGTCTGGGACAGAGAGGTGGAAGTAATTGAAACTTTCTTCTGTGTTCTCCCAAGAGCCTGTGAGTTTTCAGTCCTTTACTCAGCTGGTTTTTTTCTTTCTTTTCACCAAAGTCTTTCTTTCATTCAACTACTCCATTTTGATTCTTCTTAAAGTCTGTTCTTATTCATTTATTTGACAGATATTCATTGAATATCTACTCTGTGCCAGGCACAGGGATCCAGGTTTCCTGCCATTCCTGATCTCATGGAACTGCAATCTAGTTCTGTAAGACAGATGATTTAAAAAATAATAATAAAAAAGTAATATGCAATATGCAAGCCAGGGCTAAGAACTGCAAGGTGCAGCAGGTGAGGGCTGAGGGGTTGGTGGAGTCAGGGCTCTTTCAGACTGGGTGATCAGAAAAGGCCTTTCTGTGGAGGTAACATTTCCTTCATTTTATCCCATTTTACACTTTCACTCATATGATTGTCATGCTGTCTAGACGAGGTAAGCGAAATGCTGACAGCTATTGGGGTGAGCTTGGTCTTGCTGTATCATTTTCTCTTTTCCTTATCCTTCTATGGCTGCTGTGTATTCTGTGTGATTCTACTGAAAAGCAATTCTCTTCTCAAACCTACACTAATGTGTGACAGTGGACAGAAGATTAAAGAGCAATAACAAAGGTCTCGGCCCCAGTGTCTACATACACATGCCAGTTAACTACATATGAAGATTAAATGATATAATGCTTTAAAATAGTTTATGCAATGCATGAGACATAGGAAATGCTCAATATAAACATTAGATATTCAATTTTTATCATTAATAATTCTCATAGAAACTTGAAAAGATATTGCTGGATAGCTCATGCTTTGAAATCCTCCTTTGAACATCATATTCTCCAAGGTTTCTTGGATGCAGAGCCATGGCATGTGCCGCGGGCATCAACAGGAGCAGAATTCCTCTTTTTATTTTCCTTGCAAGAAAGAGCTCACTCACCACCCATACAAGACAACTGTTGAGGAACAGTTTTATTTACAAAGTGAACTAACAGGAAGCATGAGCTCATGCATCCAAACTGAACCACCAACTCTTTAGGGAAGGATGATTCAAATGTCAATCCTAACCTGTTTCATCTTTTAATCATAATTCTTCGTAGACAGAGGCACAAAATCCTGGCAGCACAGTAGAGGGGAATCCCATTATTTACCACTTTGAAAATGGGGAGAGAACTTGTCTGCTAGACATGGCAGAGTGCCGAGGGAAAATTTTGTTTGATTAAAAGTGGCTCTCATTACATGCCTGTAATCTCAGCACTTTGGGAGGCTGAGACAGGAGAATCATGAGTTCAAAGCCACCCTCAGCAAAGGTGAAGCACTAAGCAACTCACTGAGACCCTGTCTCTAAATAAAACACAAAAAAATAGGGCTGGGTATGTGGCTTAGTGGTTGAGTACCCCTGAGTTCAATCTCTGGTACCAAATAAAAAAAAAAAAAGTAGCTCTTACCACTGTATAACTCGTTTCTTTTTGGTTTGACTTTTGTGATTTCACTTGCAATCAGTTGTTATAGTCAGAAGAGAATAAGGTACACATTTAAAATTCGAATCTCTCAATCTTAAATGATGATGGGGATATAGAGTTTTCACCATATTTATGAGAAATGATATATGGCAAACTCACCAAGCAGAGTGGCTATATTCAAATAGACCCACTCCAGAAATTCTTCTACCAATTTCTGAAGCTAAGGTCATGATTTCCAATTTCCTGGTAGATTGAAAATGTGGTTTTTATTAATTGTAGTAAAAAGTAGGAGTGGGAAGAAGGTCTGAATAGCAGGTCAACTAAACACTAAAGAAAACTTTCTGTTGCCTTGAGGAAAATTTATTGGAATAAAGACTTTATAATATTTTTTTAGCAAAATAGGAAAGTGAATTGTTCCTTTAGTACTGCCATGTAGTGTCTATGTTGAAAAATAATGATCTCAGATCTGTATTATAATATCACCTTTGCAAACATAGACAATAGGCTTAAATATAAACTTGATTCTGATAAGTTTTATCCAACTGAAAGAACAAGCAAAACACTTAGGCATCTTATCTCACAGTTACAGGGGAAATGTGAGAAAAGCTGTGTGATACCACTCCATGTTGAAACCAGGGCTCAAGTCCCTGCTTTATACTTCCCTCCTTGCTATTTTTAAAATGGCTTGGTTCTGGTTGGCTTCATTAGGAATGTAATTACACCTCTCATTCCTACATTATAAATTAATATGAATGAACTTTCAGATATGGGATTCTGTCAGCTGAGTGTTTTATTTTATTTTATTTTATTTTATTTTGGTACCAGGGATTGAACTCAGGGATACTCAACCACTGAGCCACACCCCCAGCCCTATTTTTGTGTTTTATGTAGAGACAGGGTCTCACTGAGTTGCTTAGCAACTTGCTGTCACTGAGGCTGACTTTGAACTCGAGATTCTCCTGTCTCAGCCTCCCAAAGTGCTGGGATTATAAGCGTGCACCATTGTACCCGGCTAGCTAAGTGTTTTAGTCAGTTTTTCACTCTGAGACCAAAAGACCTGACAAGAACAATTTTAGAGGAAGAAAATTTTATTTAGGGGGGCTAACAGTTTCAGAGGTTTCAGTCTATAGATGGCCTACTCTATTCCTCAGGGACTGGGAAGAGGCAAAGTATCACAGCAGAGGAGTCTGGTAGAGGAAGACCGCTGAGAAGGTGGCACCAGGAAGCAGAGGGAGAGATAGCTTCGCTCTTCAGGGACAAAATATATACTCCAGGGGCTGGGATTGTAGCTCAGCAGTAGAGCGCTTGCCTTGCATGCGTGAGGCTCTGGGTTTGATCCTCAGCACCACATACAAAGCAATAAAATAAAGACATTGTGTCCATCTACAACTAAAAAAATATTTAAAAAAAAATATATATATACTCCAAAGGCACATCCCCAATGCTCCACCTCCTCCAGCCACACCTTACCTGCCTTCAGCTACCACTCAGTTAATCCCTATCAGAGGATTAATTCACTGACTGAGTTAAGGATCTCATAACCCAATCATTTCACCTCTAAATGTCTTTCATTGTTTCATATGAGTTTTGGGGGATACCTAATATCTAAACCATAACAGAAAGGAATTATAATTCAGAGTTTGTCATTTCTTTTTCATCCTATGTAAAAATTTTAGTTCTTCTAGTAATTTTATTCAAGATGACCTAGAAAACATGACACTATGTAATACAACTTTGTTAAAGGATGAACATTAATATGCTCTTAAATTTTTTATTTTTAAATTTGTTTTAGTGTGTGTGATACTGAGAATCAAAATCAGGTCCCCATGTATGGTTGGTTAAGTGCTTTACCATAGCTATATCCACAGCCCTCATTAATATGCATTTGATCATGACTTGTGTGGAATTGGTATTTGTCATTTATTTTAAATTCCTTTATGATTATGAACATGAGCATTTATTTATATGTATTCAGGAGAAGGAAAGCTCTCTCAACCCAAGTGATTCCACTTAGATTTTATCAGGCCCTGACTATTTGCTTCCAATGTTTAGCATATAACTTAGTTACACCTCTTGAAACTAGATTTCCAATGTAATTTTAATATCTCTGTGTGTGTGTGTTGAATGAGGATTAATGTCGCAAATGTCTCAAGTGGGTACAAAAATAGGTAGAAAGTGTTGCCTCTCATTTTCCATTCTACCTCTGAGTGCTTAGCCCTTCCCTTTTGCATCTCAAGAAAGGCCTTTTGGCCTGAGAATGGTTACACTCCTGATGAATGGAATAAGTTGGTCTTTAATATAGGATAAATGCCTTGGCCTATGTGGTTGTCCTTAGTCTCTGTACTCCTGTAGCTAATAACCCCACTGGGAAAGGCATGTATCCAAGCTCATCAAACCAGTTCTACACATCCAATTAGCAGAGCATTTCACAACTTTCCCATGCTCATTTAAACAAAAAACCCAAGCGTTTCTCTCTAATGGCCCCCTCAAACTGTGTCTGCAAGGACTTCTACTGAGTGTTCACATTCACACTGCTCTTTGCACAGATGGTCTGTGGGATCTTTTCTCCTTAAGCCAATGTTATCAGATGTTTTCTCAAAAAGAAAGTGAGACTATCAACAGAAGTAATTTCTTCATTTTACTATATTTAAGCTAAATTGTATGTAGCTCTAGAAATTTTTGTTCTTCAGGTATGCTTACAGTTACAGTTAGAACTTCAAGGCAGACCGGACTTCAAGGCAGTTTGTACTTTTGTCACAAGGCAGCTGGATACATGCAGCTGGACCCCTTTAACAGCAGCTGTCCCATGACTATTGAGTAAAGGAAGCGTCAGTGGCATCCCTGCATTAGACATTCTGAGTTGGACTAATGTGTTGCAACTGTCTTTAAGTTGAACTTAAGGATAGTGCTTCATTGAATATCACCAAAGAAGCACATGGTGGCACACGCCTGTAATCCCAGCACTTTGGGGGCTGAGACAGGAGAATCTCAAGTTCAAAGTCAGCCTCAGCAACAGTGAGGTGCTAAGCAACTCAATAAGACCCTGTCTTTAAATAAAACACAAAATAGGGCTGGATATATGGCTCAGTGGTCAAGTACCCCTGAGTTCAATCCCCAGTACCAAAAAAAAAAAAAAAAAAAACCCAAAAATGTATATATATCATATCACCAAAGATTTCAAAACCAGAAAGTTTCTTGTAGGGCTTCACTTCCTCCAAATATCTCTATCTTCATTTGACCCAGGAAAGAAATTGGCTTCTAGTAACTGTTACTCAAACCTCAAATGCACAAAAAATAAGCTGGCTTGACAAGAGCAGAAGAATGATGAATGTTATCTTTGGCCACCAGATGTTAGGTACTAACGTAGAGCAGCAGTGAATAGAGTTTTCAGGGGGGTTAAGGGTAGAATAATGGGAAGTTCTGTAAAGGATGTTTCTGTCTAGCTTCAGAAGCTTTAGTTGTACAAACATCCAGGATGTTTGTACATTTCCAGGGAGAACAAGAGAAATTAGAACACTCAAGTAAAAAAAGCATCTAAAGTAGGATGACTCATTTTTAGCTTAAATAAAAGTTCTGAACACAAATATATGACTTCTATAATCCAAATATGGCACTAGGAAAAGGAAATAAGTTCACAAATCAGGTGACAAAAAGGGGTGAGTGGTAATTAGTAACTTTATAAAGATCCATTTTTAAGAAAAGATGCTGAGTGAGCCACTTAGCCATTAAAAACCCAAATTCCGAGCCAGGCGCAGTGGCACACACCTGTAATCCAGCACTTTGGGAGGCTGAGACAGTTACCTAACGTCTGGGAAAATGTCCAAGCTACATATTTGATAAAAGTTAAGGTTCAAAATGTATAAAAAGTTCTTGCAAATCAATCACAGGGAAACAAATAATCTCTTTAAAAAACAAAGGATCAGACCAAATGTTTCTCCAAATAAGACAGAGAAGTGGCCAACAAGTATATAACAAGGTATGCAACATCATGGTTTATCAAGGAAATGTAGGTTAAAACCACTATGAAATATCAGTGCATAACTGCCAGGATGGCTGTTATCAAAAAGACAAGAGGAATCAAATATTGATAAGAATGTAGAGAAAAGGGAACTCTGGTACAGTGTTGATGGGATTGTATATTGGTGCACTCGTGGAAAACAGTATGGAGGCCTCTAAGGAAATAAACATAGAACTATCATATGACCCAACACTTTTGTTTACATGCCTAAAGAATATGAAATCCTCATCTCATGAAGATAGTTGCATGTCCATGTTCTTTGCAGAATAATTCACAACATCCGAGGTTTAGAAACAACTTAAGCATCCATCAGTAGATGAAAGTTAAATGGATAAATAAAATGTAATCTAGATACAATGGACTGTCATTCAGGAGATCCTGTCATTTTGCACAACAGGAATGCACCTGAAAAAACATTTTCCTGAGTGCAATAAGACAAATACAGAAAGAAATTATTGCATGACCTCACCTATATATGAAAGCTTATAAAAAGAAAGATCATATATACAGAGAATAAAAGTGTGGTTACCAGAACAGCTAGAGGACAAGGGAGGAAATGGGGACATGTGAGTCAGAGGATACAAGGTAGCAGATGTGTAGTGTGGACAAGTGCAGAGATACAATGTATATCATGAGTACTATAGTTGGTAGAATTGTATTCTAGTAGGGATTTTAGTTAAATAAGTAGATTTTAACTACTCTTGATACAAAAAGAAACTAAGGGACATGATAGATATGCTAATTTACTTTATGATAGTCATCATTTTACTATCTATATGTATCCCATAACATCAAGTTGTAAACATCCAATATACACAATAAAATGTATTTAAAAATACAAATATTTTGCATGATGAAATACAGTTTTTGATTTTGATATTCTTATGACTTTAAAACAATGACAGGAGTTATGCTGGTCATTTTTTTTTTTCCCAAATAAATCAGGCTCTTGTCTAAATACATTAAAGTCAGTCGAAAAATTGACCATTTGTGAAAACCCCAGGCAACAGCTCAAGTCAAAGACAACAAATATTGGTCTGTAATCCTGCAGTGTTTCCCAACACAAAGCTGGCATACCAAAGACATACAAATGAAGTTAAAAATAAGGACAATCATTTCTGGTCTTGAGGGTTTCTATCCTAAGTGTAGACCCATGGACAGAGAAGCCATGATATTTTACTGTAGTACCTCAGAGCCTTAATTACCAAAGGTGCGATCATAGCCCATTTCTTTTCTGAAAGTACTTCACATCTGTTCTATCACTTCTATATCCTATGTCAACATCCTAGCCAGGTTATTTCTTAGGCCAGATTACTGCTACAATCTAACTGCTTACCCTTCTGTGAGACTCTTCCCACCACAACCTTAGCCCTGACCTAACTCTTGCCTCTAGGAAGCTTCTGAAGCATTAGCAAAGCTTTCTAAAACTAAGCCATTCATTTCTTCCTTCCATTCATTATGATTTCTCATTACTTCATATAGTAAATCTAAAATTCCCTCTCTGGTTTTCAAGCTTACAAGGAAACTTTTCTCTTCCTTGAGAAAGATTCAGTTTACATTGATTTTCACATCTAATTAAGGACACATATAAATTGTGATATATATATACATTCAAAGAAATTTAAGTACAAATTCCAGCGTGAAATATTATGGAACTTGACAGGCTAATGGTAAAACTTGCTTGGAAAATAAAGCACAAAAGAATAAATAAAACATTATTTTTTAAAAATAGGGGGAATTCAGGGCTGGGGTTGTGGCTCAGTGGTAGAGCACTTGCCTAGCATGTGTGAGGTGCTGGGTTTGATTCTCAGCACCACATATAAATAAATGAATAAAATAAAGGTCCATCAACATCTAAAAAATAAAAATTAAAAAAATTGGGGACAATTAAATCTTCAACATTTTAAAGTATACACTTAAGTGATAGTAACTGAAACAGCCTGACATTCCTGCAAAAATGGAATAATAGATTGACTTAATTGAGAGCTGAGGAGCAAAGATGTAATGCACTGAAGTTTAATAAATAGAAGTAAGCATCTCACATCAGTGTGGAAAGTATGAACTACTCAGCAAAAAATTTTGTGTTAACAGATTATTCATTTTGGGGGAAAAGTTAAATTATTTAAATCACCATACAAATGAAAATGAACTCCAATTAGACATAAGTCCCAAGTTTTCAATGCTGTAACTATTTTAATGAAATTGACACAGGGACATTAAATCAATTGGAAATTGATTTAATGAGCTTTATGTCTAGAGCTTTATGTCCCTCATATATATTTTTACATATATATGAAATATATATATTTAACATTCTAATAATTCAAAAGAATAAAATTCTAAAAGCATAATAATTGCTTCAAAGTTACTATATATTTGTTGCTCAACTTAAGTTTTTATAGGTCTTCCACATCTGGGCCAATAGGACAAGAGATATTAAAGAGTTAAATAAAATTGAAACACTGTTAAAGAGTCAGGAGATAATTTGTGGGAATGTGTTTGTCAATCTGAGATGAGAGAAGTCTTTTATAAAAGGTGCAAAAATGCAAACAGTGTAAAGAAAAATATTAACAATTAAATTCTATACAACTTCCAAAGTTCCTGTGCTATAACAATTCATGGTTAAGAAATAGATGAGAAAATATTTGTAATACATAAAACAGATGGAGGAGTCATATTTAGAATATACAGAGAATTCTTACAAAGCAATAAGGAAAAAAACCTGAATAGTTCAGTGGGCATTGGAAAGGATAGGAAAAGGGAAACACTAGAAAATATAAAAAGTTCATTTTCCAACAATGAGGAAATGCAAATTAAGACAAACATGAGCTATTCCTTTTATCCGTTATTAAAAAGGCAAAATAAACAAAAAAGATTAATTATTATATGAGGACATGGAGAAATGAAGAGTGTACAAATAGGAGTTGTTCAGAGAAATTTGGCAGTTTTTATTAAAATAATTACCCTCACTAGAAAAACACTCCCACAGATGTACAAAGGGTATTTAGAAGAATATTCACTTCAGCATTATTGGGAAAAGTGAAAATTGCTAAGTACCTCAAGGAACTTATGAATAAATAATGGTATATTCATATGAAATCACTATGCAGCAGTTAAAAGAATGAGAAAAATCTATATTTGGAGACTTATTTTCAAGACCTATTAACTTAAACAGTTACTAAACTAAATGAATAGTGTAATCCCATTTTTGTAAACAAACAAACAAAATCTCACAAAATAAAACTACATTTTAAAGTGGGAACCTGTAAGTGTGAAAATGCATAGAAAATGGACTGAAAACATAGAATTGCCAATGGTAGCAGTTGACAAAAAGGGAATGGACTTAATAAAATTGATAGACCTGGATTTACCTGCATTTTTACAATAAGATTGTTTTCATGCACAGTTTGTGAATTAAACAAATGTTTTTAAAAACATTTTTAAAAAACACAGAAAAAAATTAGGTGATTTCCTTTCGCTCTGGGTGAAGATTGGGTATCATCTGGCAGAAGAGGTAAGTGGTCCACTGAGTCAAAGATGTAGAGAAAAGTAACTTCACTTTTCTCCAGTAACTCCAGTGTCTGTTATCTGTTTAAAACCAAATCTAACATCAGTAGTTTCCTTAGATTTGATAAAGGGCTTTGTCTATACTATCAAATTTAACAAAGATCTTGATAAGTTCCTTTGATGGGAAGAGCAAATGAGCGTTGGTTAAAGAGAACCCAAATCGGGGCTGGAGTTATGGCGCAGTGGTAGCGTGCTTGCCTAGCACGCATGAGGCACTGGGTTCGATCCTTAGCACCACATAAAATAAAATAAAGATATTCTGTCCACCTACACCTAAAAAATAAATATTAAAAAAAAAAAAAGAGAACCCAAATCTTTGTGAATTAAAGGGAAGCAACATGCTTGAAGACAGTGGAGGAGAAGAATAAAATCTGTGGAAAGTGCAAAAATGATACAGTAAGGTAATTAAGATGACGACCTTCTGGGTGACAGGCAGCACGGTGGCTTGGATTTGTGTTTAGATCCTAGTGCTTGGAGCCCTAGATGTGATAACTAACCTTAGCCCAATTATTCTCTCCAGTGAGAATATGCCTCTTCAAATTAGGATAGACCAGTTCAAGAATGGTGTCAACAATGTGTATGTGTTTGTTCATTGACATCATGTTGGCCTAAAATGTCAGCACAATGTTAAATATTTGGCCTCTGTTTTTATAACTGCCATTTGGGGAGAAAGGCCTGAAATTGTATCTGCTGTGATAACAGAAGGAGTTTCTGTTTCAGGTGATGGTATGATTTCAGCCACCACAGTTTCTTTGTCTCCTAAACAGAGTTGTTTCCATCCTTCAAAGAAGGGCGTCAGACTGGGCCAAAGTAGGTCATAAATTCCATGTAGGAATTATGGGAAAAAGTAGAACTACATAAGTAGGATAGGAAGCCTGGGATCTCAATCATGTCACCCTTTTTCTATATCGCATAGATTTAGTAAACAAAAACACAATTTAGAAGTGTGTGCTTCAAAGACCTTTGGGGTATCTCTCTTTTCCTGTAGGATCTAAGCCAAATCCTGCACAGGTTTTATCTGAGATCCGTCTGGATTAATTAGTTAATACTGCTAGGAACCAGTTTGATTCTAACAGCTGGCTGAGAACAGATTCATGGTGAAGATTATGATGATTGATGATTTTAAGAAGACAATGGTACAACTATGTTATAAACCACTCCTTGAGTACAGAGCCAGAGGCCAGAACAGCTTTTCTTACAGAATAAACATTAAATAAGTGCATGAATGAACGAGTGAGTGAGTGAAGAAGGACCTTTGAGATTCAAAGTATGGTTTTGGTGATCCATGAAATATTTTGGGGTAGAAGACCATACGGACTTCTGGTAATTTTGGAAATGTGAGGAATAGATTATTCAGAGATCTTGACTGACTCTGTTTAAGAAACTCTTCCTCCTCATACTTCCCTATTTTTCCTCTGCTGCAATGGAAATGCTTTCCAGGATCAGAGCGTGGCTTTTCAGGTTTTGTTCTACTTCTAATTAATGGAAGATTGGTATGTTTGCAGGAGTTCATCATGATAGCTTTTGCCCTCCCTTTGTCCAGTGAAGATGGTCTAGGAAAAAAAAAATGTCTTAAAGCTATTTCAGTATAAGCAGAAGAGATATTTGAAGATTTAAGATCGTAGAAAAGAGTTAACACAAGGATCTATTTTTATTTCTATTTAAAATCTTTCAAATATCTTAATACTTAGTAGTATTAAGCTTAGATTCATTTAGGATACAATGCTCTTGACATGTTGCCAAATCATTAACAGTGATGGCCATGCTCTGGAAGATAAGGTAGCATAGCAGGAGGTGAATTTCCATGTGTATGTACAGAAGAAGATCTGGAAAGCTGGAGTACTCAACTCCAAAGGTGGAATTTGAGAGGAAGCAGTAAAGATAGAAAAGAAGTTGGGTGACTTATATAGGTACAGGGACAGAAAGAAGAAAAGCTTGAAAGCAGATATTGGGTTCAAATATCTATTTGATCAATGGATCAAAAAGGAGGCAGTTGAGTAAGAAGTTAGGAAAGGCAGACATGAGAAAAGAGAGCTAGTTGATAAAGAAAATAAGGAAAGAATCAAATGAGTAGCCTTGCACAAACACTAGCTATGACATTATTACCTGGGTCAGTGGTAGGATTCTTACTTCTCACCCAGGTTTGATGCTTTTTTTTTTTTTTTCTTGATGTGTTGGGGATTGAACCCGGAAGCAGTCTACCCAGGCTGGTCTTGAATTTGTAATATTCCTTCCTTTGCCTTCTCTGTAGCTGGGTATACAGGTGTGTACCACCCCACCCAGACTAGATTTGATTCTTAACAGTATGCTTTATCTTATTCACTTTTGAATGAATATCACATAAACTATGTAGTGCAGATAATCAGCTCAACTTTTCTTACACAGAGCCAAAATTATACTTTTCATAGATTGACCATTTAATGGAGTATTTGATCTACAAATGACGAAATTCATCATGGATTTGAATTTGAATTGAAGAGTTTCTGAAGAAACTATGCTAGGGCTAAAAAAAAGACATCATGTTTAATTTTGTGAAAATGCACTGACAATTTAAAATAAATCTTTAAAAAATTATATTGCCAAGGAGTTTCAAGATGGCAAGGCCACATTCCTTGTTGCGCTGTGGCTTAGGATTCAAGCAGTGGGACTATTGCTCCTCAGTGAGGTGACAGAAAGAGGGATTTTACTAAAATCAATATTGTACAGTCAGGGTGTCTTAGAGACTTAGAAATTTGGGTACATTAAACAAAGAAGAAAGTTACATTGGAGCTGAGCCAGCTGCAGCCGTGGTAGCAGTGCTGGTTGACCACAGAGAGAGGGAACACAGAGCAAAACAGAGTTGGTACAGAAAAATCTGAGATCATAAAAGAGGCCTGAATTTAGCTAATCCAGAGACTGCACTGTGCGCTGGTGCTTAAAAAGTGCTCTCTTGTCCAACTGACCACAGAGAGCTGAAGTGAAGCCATCATGAAGTGGCTATGTTGCTGCTACTGCTGCTACAGGAGCAGGGAGGTCACAGGAAATTATTCCAAGGTGTCCTGTCAAGTGCCTAGGGTGTACCTAGCAGAACATGAGTGAAATATGCATGGAGGAGATTGTATCCAGACAGAGTCAAGTAAGAAAAGCAAAAGGGAGCCCAATTCATTTCTCCTTTGAGTCTTGTGGCTTATATGACCAGCTGAAGTGAGTTAGAAATCTAAATAAGCCTGTGTGAATATGCTCAGGGACCAAGCTTGGGAAGGCTGTGTTCCTGGGCAGCAGAGTGTGTGGAGGATTGGCTCCCCTACCCCAAGAGTGGAATTTTTAGAAAGGTCCTGTAATCCTGACCCCTGACAGAGATCAGCAATTGCCAGGCTTTAGGAGTGTGTTGATCTAATCTCTTCAGAGCAGATACTAGCCAACAAAGCCCTTGAGGCCTGATTAGACCAAACCTCTACCTATGGGAACTCCCATTGTAGACCTCTGCAGTGAAATCTCCCCCACCCCAACCCTGCCCTGGGAATGTATTGATCCATCCAGTCTGTGCAGACAAAACTCCAAATGACAGCACTTCCCATTCCTTCCTACCTCAGGATGATAAGAAGGGAAGCTAAGATTTATTACAAGGAGCTTCAGGTTTAGGCCACTCTAACTGGCTGCCTGGAGAGTAACACTAAAAGAGGAAGGCTAGAAGAGACAAAAACCCAAACTAATGACCAGGTCCCAAGTAGAAGCAGATAGGTGTAGGCCCCCAGGTCCCACCTATGGACATTTACTGCTACAGCAAAAACAGAATTAACACAAAGAATGCCACACCTATGAGGGGGTCTCAATCTAGATCACTCTAGGACATTTTGACAAGTGAAGATTATGCCCTGAAAAGGCTCACACATAAGAGTGGAAGAGAAATCCCTCTCAACACAGAAATATGAAAAACAAGGTAACATGACATCTCCTAAAGTTCATAATTCACCAGCAGCTGACCTCAAAGATATTGAAGTGAATGAAATATCAGGTAAAGAATTCAAAAGAATCATTATAAAAATTATCAATGATTTCCAAGAGAATACAGAAAAACAACCGAATGAATGAAGGAAGGAAGTTAGTATAGGATATGAAAAATGAGGAGATAAAAATATTGAAAAAGAATTAAATAGAATTCTTGGAAATGAAGGGCACAATAAATCAAATAACATGTTCAGTTGAACATCTCTCTAGTAGAATAAATCATTGTGAAGACAGAATTTCAGACCTGGAAGATCAAATGGCCAGCTTTGAACATTCAGACAGCATTAAACAGAAGAAAATAAGTAATAATGATCAGAATATGGAAGAACTCTGGGTCAACATGGAGAGACCAAATTTAAGAATAGTTGGAATTGAAGAAGGTTGTGAGATGCAGAGCTAATAAACAAATTTGGCAAAGTAGCAGGTTACAAAATCAACATACAGAAATCAATTGCTTTCCTATATACCAGCAACAAATCTGCTGAGAAAGAAATTAGGAAAATAATTCCATTTACAATAGCCACATACACAAAAAATACCTATAAATAGATCTAACCAAGGAGTTGAAAGATCTTTGTGATGAAAACTATAGAACATTGAAGAAAGAAATTGGAGACCTGAGAAGATGGAAAGACTTCCTATGTTCATGGATTGTTAAAATGGCCATACTATCAAAAGCAATACACAGATTCAATGCAATCCCCTTAAAAATACCAATGACATACTTCACAGAACTAGAAAAAACAGTCCTAATACATATTTGCAAGAATAAAAGGCCCAGAACTTCAATTGCCACAGTGATTCTAAGCCCAACAAGCAATCCTGGATTTATCACAATACCTGACTTCAAATTATACTATGGAGCTATGGTAACAAAACTGCATGGTGCTGGCATAAAGACAAACATGTAAACCAAGGTACAGAATAGAAAACACAGAGACAAACCCATACAGATACAGTCATCTGATCCTTGACAAAAGTGCCAAAGACATACACTGGAGAAAAGACAACCTTTTAAATAAATGGTGCTAAGGAAACTGGCTATTCATATGTAGAAGAGTGAAACTAAATTCTTATCTCTCATCCTAAACAAAAAATCAACTCAAAATACATCAAAGACCTAGGAATTAGACCAGAAACTATGCAAGTCCCAGAAGTAAATGTAGGGTCGGCACTCCAGCATATAAGAATAGGCAACAGCTTTCTCAATAGGGCTCCTAAAACTAAGGAAGTAATGCCAAGAGTTAATAAATAGGATGACACCAAATTAAAAAGCTTCTATACAGTAAAGGAAACCATTAGGAATGTGAAGAAGTAACCTCAGAATGGGAGAAAATTTTTGCTTGCTAGTCTTCTGACAGAGGATTAAAATCTAAAATATATGAGGAACTCAAAAAACTTTACACCAAATATCAAACAACTCGATTAATAAATGGGCAAAGAAATTAAACAATTTTCAAAAGAAGAAATACAAATTGCAGACAAATAAATGAGAAAATGTTCGACATCATTAGAAATTAGGGAAATGCAAATCAGAACTACACTGAGATTTCATCTCACACCAATTAGATGGCAGTCATCAAGGATACAAATAATAAATACTGGAGAGAATGTGAAGAATAAGGAATACTTTTACACTGTTGGTGGGATGGTAAATTAGTATAACCACTATGGAAATCATTATGGAAATTCCTCAAAAGGATAGTCATGGAACCACCATATGACCCAGCCATACCACTGCTCAGAATTTATCCTGAAGAATTAAAATCATCTTACTAAAGTGATACATGAATACCCAGCACAATTCACAATAGTCAAACTATGGAACTAGACTAGGTGTCTGTCTATCAACAGATGAATGGATAAAAAAATGTGGCATATAAACACAATGGAGTTTTTTTCAGCCAGAAAGAAAAATGAAATTATGTAATTGGTAGGAAAATGGATGGAACTACAGCCCATTATGTTAAGCAAAATAAGTCAATCTCAGAAGATTAAGGGTAAGATGTTTTTTCTCATATTTGGAAGCTATAAAGGCAAAAGGAAAGAAAAGATGGATCAGATCTCATGAAAATCAAAGGGAGAACAGTAGAGGAAAGGGACCAAACAGTGGGAGGTGCAAAGGGAGGGGAAGGGCTGGGGAGTGATGTTAGCCAAATTATATGGTTATATTATGTATTGTGTGCAGGTACAAATAGGTAACAACAAATCCCATCAGTATAATGCAACATATAATGCACCAACAAAAAATGTAGGGAAAAATATCATATTGCCTATTATTTCCTTTATGTTATAAGAAAATAAAATTGCAAAAACCAAAGCATGACTATTTTTTTAAAAAAATAATCTTAAGTGCATTCTCCTTGTTTCTTAAAATTTGAAATTCACAGTTTATGCAAAAATAATTTTCATTTGGCTGCTGACTTGATAAATATTTGAAACATTAATGCAAAACATAGATACAAAGACTTTTTAACATACTCAGCTTACTGTAATCCTTAAATTCTCTGCATTGTCTGACTGCTACTGCTTAAAAACAATTCCAGACTCACTCCAAGCATTCATTTAAGTGACTTTACCTTGAAAGACTTTAACAAAACTAGATTTCATTTTGTCTTTCATACATTTATTTCAGAAAGAATCTGGATCTAGCTGGGTGCATGCCTGCAATCCTACCTACTCATGAGACTGAGGCAGGAGGATCACAAGTTGGAGACGAGGCCCAGCAATTTTGCAAAACCTTGTCTCAAATAAATAAATAAGGCTGAGGATGTAGTTCAGTGGTAGAGCACCCCTGGGTTCAATCCCTAGTACCAAAATAATAAATAATAAAATCTGATGTAGAAATGAATAAAGGAAAGGAAATGTAGCTTTGAAGACTCAACTGTTCCATTCCTACATTTGTTTTTTCTTTTTGGATGAAAATGTTAATCTCTTATGTCTTTGTGTTTACATGGGACAATGGAACCAAATAGAAATCGAAAGTTCTTTTGCATTGTCTACATAAAGTTTATAAGCCTGGAATCAATAGCTCTAAGCAACAGCTCATACAATTTTTTGTTTTGTAGATTTTCTAATTGGTATATTTCTTGCTAATTCAAAAACACCCTTCTGTTTACATAAATTCTGATCATCTGAGATGCTAAGGCAGAATTAAAAGTGTAAGAGATTTATTAGGGAAAATATTCTGAAAAATAAAGAAGAAAGGGGCAAAAAAAAAAAATTCAGGCAGAATCTTTGAAGAGCAACACAGTTCTGTCCTGTGGAAGGAGAGGAGCAAAGGAAGGGACTGGGAAAGCAGCACAGCTCCCAGAGGCCTTGTCCAGGCCAGTGGTGGAGCCTTGGGGTAGAGATTGCCCATTAGAGGAGTCCTCTGATGGGCAGACACGACTCAATACTAGTGCTCCTAAGATGTTCAGTCTTTAGTCAAAACAGTCTAGGGAGAGTGTTTCCTCTGTGTGAATGCTTCAGTGGATCCCAGCATGTGGCTACTGGAAGTGTTGGCCAACTGTGTTCTTTGCTGCAGGTTCCCTCTTGAGGGAGGGTCTGAACGGCACAGTTTCAGAGCTGCCCATTAGAAAGATCCCACAGGCCAGAAAGAGGAATAGATAAGGCATCTTCTGGTTCAAATCTTTTTGCTCACTCTCTTATAATTGTAATAATAATATCTCCTATGAGTTTATTCCATGAGTTTAATCCATGGTGATAACTTATTTATTGTCATTTGGGTATACTATTTCATTGAATGAGAATACAATTTCCTTTTACGTCTTATATTTGGTGAATAGTTGGGTTGAGGAGTAGAGAATCTTTTCAACAACTATGGCTGGAACAAGACTTACATGTAGACAAATAAACTTTTGATTTTATACTCTACATATAAGCTAACTTTAAAGTTTATTGACCTAAGTATAAAATTAAATCTATGAAAATTCTAGATAAAGCATAGAAGAAAATATTTGTGTTCATGGATAGGCACAGATTTTTTTTTCAGAGTAACAGGCATGAATTTATTAGAAGGGATAGAAAAATAGAAAAGGGAACAATCTCAAAGGAGAGAGTGGGTACTTTTAAAGAGGAAAGGGATGGTGTGTTCCTTCCGCCCTCCAGTTTTACTGTGGGTTTCAGGGAAGTTTTTATAAAGTTCCACCCAGATCCCCCTTTGACTTTTGACTGACAGCATAAGAACTGCATGGACCATCTCCAAGACAGGATAGCGTGTTGCTTATGAAGTGAGAGTTTTAAGGAAACTGAGTGCCGCTGTTTTTGTCTCAATTTCTTGTACCTTTAATTAGTTTATCAGCGTTTGAATGACCCTCAGCAAGTTTTAAGGATTTTTTGACAAGAAATAAAATCATAAAAAATGAAGGAAAAAATCAATATTGGTAAATTGGACTTCATCAAATAAACTATTAAAAAATCCCCAAATTTGATTTATTCTCCGTAAAAGATACCATTAAGAAAATGGAGACATGCCACAAAATAGAATATTTTTTTAGAATGTAAATCTGATAAACAGATTTGAATCTATAAGTAATTTTTAAGTACCGTTACACAGTCATTAGTGCAGCTAAAATTAAACAGGTTGATACGGATACAAAGATACTGGAAATCTGGTACATTGTGCCTAAGAAAGTAAAATGATATTAGTAGCTTTAAACAATTACTTGAGAGTTTCCTAAGACATCAAACATGTATCTACCACATGACCTTGTCATTCCACTCATTATGTATTTATTGAAGAGAAGAAAAAGATGTGCCTATGAAGTACATAACTGCGTAGAGAACCTTTATTCAGAGTAACAACTGGAACAAAACCAAGTTTGCCTATCAATTGGTGAGTGGATAAACAAATTGTGCAATACCATGAGAGGAATATGCCTCTCAGCAATATAAAAGAAATAACTACTGATATATACAGCAACATAGATGAGTCTTAAAATTATTATGCTGAGTGAAAGCAGCAAGACACAAAACAGTATAATTCAATTACATGAAGTTATGGAAATTTCAAACTAAGCTACAGTGACAAAAAATATATTGGGGGGAATAGCTTCCCCAATTACAACAACAAAAAATGTTCTATGGTATGTTTACCTAGTTCTTTTTTTGTTTCTGTCAATTTTTAATTTTTTTATTTTAAGACTGTTATTAATTGCTTACAGATGTAAAATTTTGTGAAATATTGAAACTTTTATCACTATCTAATTTTACTAATTTTTGTAATTATTTTTAAGATTTTTTAAGTAAAAACATTTTAATGGCCACATTAATATATCTATATCTTACTTACCTATTATAATAGCTATATCGATGTAGGCATTTTTTTTTTTTACTGGAATTACATAGGGATACCTTTTTCTATTCTCTTTTTAAAACTTATCTTTATGTACAGAGTACATCATTCTTTTTTTGTTTTTTGTTTTTGTCAGTACTTGGGATCAATCCCGTGGGTGGTCTATATTCTACCACTCACATTTCCACCTCTTTTGTTTTGAGAAAGAGACCCACTAAGTTGCCCAGGTTGGACTTGAATTTGTGATCCTCATGCCTCAGCCTCCCAGGTAGCTGGGATTATAGGCATGCACCACCATGCTTGGTGAGAGCATGATTTTTTAAGAAACAAATCTGACAAGTTCTCTTATAATTTAAGTATTTAGCCCATTCACATTCTCAAAATATGCTTTTTATGGTTATGTAATTCTAGGCTGGCAATTATTTATTTCTGCACATAGAAATGATTGTCCTGGTTTATATTTTCTATTGTTGCACTTAAAACACCAACTATGTCATTCTTTTGATGACCTACCTTTCTTCCTGAGACTGCTTTAAGATAGCTGCATTTTCTTTGGTGTTTTCCAGTTTCAATATGACATATCTAAATGTAGTTTAATTTATTGAATCTGTTTTCTGTGTGTTTTAGAGAATTATAGCTATTGTCACTTTCCACTTTGAGTGTCTTCATTGGTCTTCTGAGTCTTTCCCCTTGGGTAACTTTGATTAACAGTGTATTAGCTCTTCTCTTTATCCTCCATGTAGCTTGATTCTCCTCCATGTTACAACTTTTGGTCTCTGTGCTACATTCTGGTTAACTTTCTGACCTATCTTACAATTTTTCAAATCTTCTTCAGTTGCATCTGTTTGTCAATATCTCAACCCAGGTTTTACATTTAGCTCTCATATTGTGTGTTTCTTTTATATTATTTATTTCTTTTTAAAATTTTCTATTTTCATAGTTTCCTGTACTTGCAGATGTTTTGAAGTTGTCTTCAATATTTTTAAACAAAGTAAACATTATCTTTAAACAAAAAACAAAGTTTCTTTTCTAGTTTGGATAATTTCAATCTTTCAAGTTTTTTTTTTATTTGTTGGTAATAGATATGGGAATTGAAAATGATGTAGCCTGAGGGAAAAGACAAATAGCCCTAAGCTGACACCTCTCACTTCCCTGACAAAGGTTTTCTTGGGGCTAATTGCAGATAAAGGAGGAGTGTCCCGACCTGCTGGAGACACTCCTCGGCAGCTGGCAGGACCCCCTGACCCATGAGCCTGAATTCCTGAGCACTAAAACTGGCCATTTCATTGATTAATGGAACAAGCCCCAAATTCCTAAGTGCCCGAGAGAACTAGCATGCTGTTCACTAGACGACTACCCGAATCAACCTATAAAAACCCAGTCCCTTTCTTTGTTCGCTGGCTCATTTTCCACCGGGAAAGTGAGTGCATCCCTGTAGATGTAGTACCTGTTCCTGAATAAAGCCTGAATTGACTTGTGAAGTTTGCTACGGTCCTGGTCTTTTGCGCTAACAGTTGGTATAATTTTATTTGATTTTTCTGCTGATTGTTCTTAGCAGTTCCTTGCTTTCACATGTACTTTGTTATTTTTTATTATGATTACTCAATGTTCTTGAAAACTACTTGTTATAATTCATAATTCTTTGAGGACTAAGGTTTAAGTTTTGTATCCTTGCACCAGGAGAAGGCTATGGTGACACCAGCTTCTCAAGGATGTTTATGTCCTCTTTTCTTTCCCCCATTTACTGTGTCATGACAACCTTAGCTTTCCCTACAATTTCCTGATGAGTGTAAGTGTGTTGGCCAGTAGAGGACTGAATTTTTGTTTTGTTTTGGTTTGGTTTTGGGATACCAGGGATTGAACGCAGGGGCACTCAATCCCTGAGCCATATCCTCAGCCCTATTTTGTATTTCATTTAGGGACAGGGTCTCACTGAGTTGCTTAGTGCCTCACCTTTGCAAAGGCTGGCTTTGAACTTGTGATCCTCCTGCCTCAGCCTCCCGATACCCGATTATATATGATTATAGGTGTGTGCCACAGCACGTGGCAATTTTTGGTTTATTTTTACTGTGAGATGTAACCCTGTGGCACCCAGCTTAATGTAGGGGAGATCTTATGATAAATTTACCACCTTCATTGTCCTCTGGGCTTAACCTTCTATTGCTTAATCCTATAAGTCCAAATTGGGTTCAGCAAGTGCCTTGGAAGCAGATGTAGCTCCAGTGTTCCTCTTATTTCTCTGGATTCACACTTTCTTTAGGCTTTGGCTTGGTATCTTTTTATTTTCTCAAATAGTTTATTCTTTCAAGAATATTTTTAAAAATTGTATGCAGTATTTTAATTGTTTTCTGTAAGCAAAAATAACCGAAATGGGAGCAGACCTCAATGGATCGGCAAGCTTGCTTTATTAAGTAGTGGTGGAATGGAACATTTTCAGGGGAAAAATGGCAACTGGTTGGTTGTAAGAGGGGTCTGTTTTTTATAGGTTTTAATGAGAGTTAATTACAGCAGGATATTTAGTGTGACTTAATCACTAGAGACTTAGAATGTGTCGGCTGGGCAGTAAGGCAACTAGTTGTGCAGGTTTAAAGTCTAAATCAGGAAAACAGTTGTAAAAGTTTGAAACCCATTGTTACTGGATGAGACCCTAGAGTCCATGGTTGCGGTCTTCACCCAGGATCCATCCTTTCTCACTGGGGGTTGTTATTCCATATCCTTCATTTTCAGTAGGAATTTGGCCTGAATACAGCTTATTTACCAGAAACAGAAATGCTTGGTTCTTAGTTCCTATGTAAGAATCGCAACCTGAAACTTAAGTACTAGAAATGATTGAAGAACATCTCTAACTGTAGAGGTATAATAGAGCTCAGGAAAACACCCATACTATATTGTAGTGCATAAGAAAAACAAGCTTGCCTTGGGGCATGAATGACTCATTTCCTTTCCTAAGACACAACTTTGCATCCCTAAAACTCTGGCTGAGTCATCCAGTAAAACTGTCTTACTCTTTACCATCATCCTTAGTAGATTCTTCTGAGTCTCAGAGCACTGGAAACTTAAGGACATTGGTAGATAATCACTTACACAGTTGAGGGTCAGTGTTGATTGGGGAGCTAGAAAGTGGTGACTTTATTCTTTTCACTGAATCACTGATATAATTAAAAATATTGCTTCTAAATTTTCACTGACCAACATACAGAAGGCTGCTACATTATCAATATGTTTAAGTCAGCTAGTTCTTCAGGTTTGCTAGTCTTCTAGAGTCACAATTGAATTTTTTTTATTAATCATTTTGAAGTCTCCCACTTAGTTTAATATTTTAATGTGTTAATGCTTTAAAGCTAGAACTTCAACATTTAAAAGTAGTCCATAAGATTTGATGGCAGAGTCCTTTCTAAATCATTATAGCTTTGAGCCTCAGTGATCTGCCACGGGTTTGTCTCCCTTGTTGGTCTGGCAATGATGCACAAGTTTTTATTGTGACTGTTATGTGGCCTACTGGACATAGATGACAAAAAATTTTAAAAAATAAAATAAAAAGGGTCTTCAGAATCATCTCCCAAATATTAATTTCATTAATACTAATACGATAGCAATTAAATAATACCATATTAGTTAAGATGTTAATTTGGCTAGTTATTATTTATAATCTTTTCTCCTGCTAAGAAATGGTTGAAAAGATATGGAATCTTATGATTAAAAAGAGAGATATTATGATTTGTTTTGAAACTGACTATCAGATATATTATTGCTGGGACATGGTAATTTTGGAATTGGCTGCGGAATCTTTTGATAGCTAACAGAGATTGGAATACAGTCTACAGAGAAATAGGGCATTGGTTTCCCACTTCCATTTTAGGATTAATTATAGTAGGAGGGACTCACCTACTGAGGTTTATCACCCAATGATAGACTGTAAAGACTAGACGACCAGGAGGAGATGAATTAAGCCGCTTGGCAAGACTTTATTGGAATACACGCTCTCGGGCCGAATCCTCTCATCCAGCAGAATGTGTCCAAGAGGAATGGCACTGGGGCTTCGGTGCACAGAGAATTTCAAGAAAGCCTGATCAGGAAGGGGAGGGCTTGGGGGCAGGAAGAGAAGGCCAGAGTCCTTCCTGGATAGGTCAGGAAAACCCGCTGATTGACACGAGGCGTGTCTACTGGCGACGTCAGCATCTGGCTTGCAGCTCTGCTTTGCAGCTGCTTATTGGTCCCCCTAATTGGACTGTGACCCGACCTAACATAGACCACTTAGAGGGCCTGAGTTTTTATGTGAAATAAAAGTAAAATAAACAGGAGAAATAATGTGTTCACTTTTCCATTTTGAATAAGCACTAAAACTTAAAAATATTATGTATGTAAAGCTCAACATCTGTTTCATGGAAAAGAACATTCAAGTCAATGTTTTTGGTGAGAGGCTAAACTATAAATTATAAAAGTCATCAGTTTTAAAAATTTTCCTGCTACTTCCAATATTATGTTTTTTTTTAAAAAAAACTCTAGGAATGTTAATGGACAGAATCTTTCCTGTATTTCAGAAGCTTTATTTACTAAAATTTGTAGCTCTACTAAGATATACAAGTAAACATGCCCACATGGAATTGTGCAACAAGAGGCCTTCAGAATGATAATGAAACTAGAATTAGAAGCAGTCAGTGTAAACCCAGTCAGGTCAGATCAAGGAGGCCAATTTGGGTCTGGGAAATTGGAGAGGGATTGAAATGCTAATGCCTTCAGAGCCCTTCCTCCACCTTTATCAAGATAACCTGCGCCTGCTCCAACCTGTTGCTAAGGTAACTTATCCCAGCGATTGTCCCTCCCTACAGGGAGTTGTTAAATACTCCCCTTTCCTACCCAAATCACTCCACCTGGGCCCTTCCCCTGTCCATGTGCTTTTCACTGTTTGGCCATCCCACTGAGCATTTTCTGGGCCTAGTCAGTCCACAGGAAGAAGAGAGATAAGAGGAAGAGAAGAGGAGAAGCTTAGAACGTACAAAGGAAGCTTAGGACATATAAAAAGGCAAAACACCTGTACTTCTTGGGATACCAGGATCCCAGCTATGGCCCCCTTCTCCCTCCTGGGAGAAGCCTATGTTAATCCTTTTAAAATAAACACTGCTTTATATGCTTGCCTCGGTGTACTTCTCTAATGTTCAAACTTCAACATGTGAAGAAGCAGAATCCTCATCGCCGGTAACCGGTGGTATTAATGAGAAACTGCATCTTCCAAAAATGTTTTTATATTATTAACCTGAAGAATCTTTTATATATGTTAAAATCCTAGCTTTAAAGCATTAACATGTTACAAAATTAAATGGGAAACTGCAGAGTGATTCATAGACAGAAAACTCAATTGTGACTCTCTAGAAGATGGACAAACCTAAAGAGTTGGCTGACTTGAACATTTTGCTAATGTAGCAGCCTTCTGCATGTTGATCAATGAAAATTAGTACTCATATATTTAATCATATTATACTTTCTTTTCATAGAGATCCTTAAAAGATTAGGTCATAAGTTAGAAAATCCTTATTCAAGAGCTTACAATGTACTAGTAGAATAGGCAAAAACTTGGTAAGATCTTGGAAAATTTAAGATCTGCCAATGGACTTTCTTTTGTGAGTCTGTGAGTCTGAAATGCTTGGCTAATTATTTTTACTAATCATCTATTCTTTTTTTTTTTTAATAAAGCACATTTTAGAAGGACTTTTTTTTTTTTTAACATATTCATTAGCCAGTGGTAGAGGTTGTTGAGGCATCGAGTAATTTCCCAGAGAAGCTGGAATTTCCTGCTTGAGCACTACCTGTGGTTACGAAGGACTGACAATTTACTGTCTCAAGACTATCTGGTCATTGTCATACACATATTTTTATGAGCACTGCAGCCGTGTGTGTTTAAAAATAGAGAAATTTTTTCTTTGCGTATTCTATTTCACTTTTCTCATATTTTATTTCTTTTTCTCTCCCCATTCCCCTTTTCCCCTTTCCTGATGGATAGATATGAGTAAGGCTGGATTCTTCCGCTGCCAGCCAATATCCTCTCCCTGACCCAGGTGAGCTCACAGTCACAGCACCAGGTGCTGTCGCGGATGGAGGAGGCTGCCGCGTACAGATGAATCCATGAATTTTTCAGGCTGCCTGAACTACTGCCCACTCGGTTACCTCGGTTACAGCCCACACATTCCATCTCTTTGTACTCATAAGTGTTCATCAATAAAACAAAATTCATTATTACCCAAAGGAAAAAAAAAATTTTCTTTCTTTCTGGAAAGGAACAAATTATTCTTGCATTGAACTTGCTGCCTACTCACACCCCATTTCCTTTGGCACCTTCCCCCTTCTTCAACCTTCTTCGTTCTCTGTGTGTTGCTGCATATAACTGATTCCTGTGTATGGGGCAGGTAAACTGAGGTCACACAGCAGCACAGCAGACCTGTCTTGGGAAGACAGAGCAGTACATCTGACTCCATCCTAGATGCTGGTTGCTTCACTCATTTTAAAACCTCCATAGTCTTGGCCTGTGTGCCTGAAAAGTCATGTATATTTTAAGAGGTTATTGATGTAACAAATGAAAGCCTTACTGACTAAGGCAAATTTCTTCTGGCTAAGAGAAAAATTTGATGCTATGGTCAAAAATAAACTATTTAAAGGATTCTATAAACATCAGTTATTTCAAAGGTTCAGAAAAGTCATGTCAATGAGTGAAGGAACCAGAAGGACTATGAAGAATTAAACCTTTAATGCTACCTAAAAGGAGTCACAGTCAGTTTTAAAGTGGACAAAAACCATTTTTTTAAAAGACCAGCTTATGCTGGGTGCTGTGCTGCATGTGTATAATCCCAGAGGCTCAGCAGCCCACGGTTGGTGGATTGAAAGTTCAAATCCAGTCTTAGTAAATTAGCAAGGCCCTAAGCAACACAGGGAGACCCTGTCTCAAAATAAAAAAATTGAAAGGTCTGGGACGTGACTCAGTGGTTAAATGCCCCTGGGTTCAATCCCAGGTAACAAAAAATAAAATAAAGTCCATATTTCAACAAAAAGAAGACCAGATTCTGTCTAGAGGCCATCACATTTACAAATGAATATTTATGTAAAATATATGTAAGATTAAGCTTTACTAATAATATATGCTGAATATTTATGTGCTTCTATAATGAATTTGGTTAGTTGCCCAGGAAACAATGTTTGCCCTGATGTTAGGTCTACAATATCTACATTCAGATTAACTCTGCATAAAGAAGTAAACTTCCCAAGGCCCAAGCAGAATTTTTACGTTGGTGTCCCCTAGTCAAGTAAAAAAAGCAGACAATTTGCATTTATTTTCTGGGAGATCTGCGCTTTGCACGTATGGTCTGCTGCCTTCCCTCTTGGTCTATCCTCTTCCTGAGCTGATGATCTCTTGGTGTCTATAGTAGATGGACTCTAAGGGCTCATAGAGGAGAAAAATTGAGGGCTCAGAAATAGTGCTGGGATAAAAGACAGAAGAGTTTGTTTCTGTTCTACTTCCTTCAGAAAGTACTCAGTGTTCACTAGGGAAGAGAAACAAGCTTAGCTTTTTAGACACATAAATTGGAAAAATAATGTCTTTATTCCAGGCCTGTCTTTTGGATTCTAGATAAGAATGCCTCTAGCTGTGATGATGCTACAGGAATGGGAAGCCACATCTCCCAGCCTTAAAGTGGTGGAACCAGGCAAGGGTGTCAGAAACAACACCCACAGAAGGTCATGGGAACACTTTTTAGACTCAAGGAGAGTCCTTGGAAACAGAAAACGAAAAACAAAAACCAAAAAACAACAAAACAAAAACAGAAACAAGAAAACACCCAAACTTAGAAAAATATTTTTAGAAAAAATATCTCTCCTACATTTTGCTGATTTCCATGTTGTCCCCGTATAGTATCCTCCCCAAATTCATTCAAGGAACTTGACTGTATATCAAAGAAGTTTACTTTTAGAGAAAGAGAGGGCCTGCTGCTCTTGGTTTGCATCTCCTCTGCTCCAGTTTGGGATGGACAGATGGACGTAGGCAGTGGAGGGCGCTGCTTGTCCTTCTCATTGTTCTGACCTGATTCTGTGAAGGCCCAGTAATCAGGGCTTTTAGCAGGCTGTCTTCTAATTTTTCCAGCCCAGAGCGCCTTGATAAGCCACAGGAAAAGATGACTGCTGGTTTTTTTCCTCTACTCTTTTTTTTTAACTTTTTATTATTTTAAATGTGGTGCTGAGGATCAAACTCAGTGCCTCACATGTGCTAGGCAAGTGCTCTACCACAACCCCAGCCCCTTTCTTCTACTCTCATGTAGCTCTTAGGAAGGGTTCTTTGCTGACCTCAACAGACTAACTTGGATACTAAAGGTTAAATAAAAATAATAGAATTTTCATGTCTCTTCTGTTAAAGAAGAAAAAAAATAAGAAAGCATTTGCACAAAGTTGTTTAAAAATAACATTCAATGTGGCCAGTTCTGAACATTTAAGAGAATAATGAATCCATATTCTATGAGGGCAACAAGTTTAGATGATATACTATCCATTCTCTTATGCGTCTCATCTTGAAGTCCTAGTTACTATTATGGAGCATCTACTCTGTGTCAGCATGAAAAATATATTAAGTTCTTAAACATAAACACAATTCAATAAGGCAGAAATTATTATCTTCATGATGGGGATGAGGAAATGAAGGTACAGAGAGATGGAGCAAATTGACCTAAGTCAAAATAACCAGCAAGTGCCCAAATTAGGAATGAAACTGAAGCTTCTAATTTTCCACTTGGATATTCCTTACTCTCTGATGAAAGAAGGAGGAGGCTTTATCCCCTCAGGAGGCCCCAGACACGCTCCACTGAATGCAAAGTGGGAGCACTGACCCCAGTAACTACTGTCACCTGACCTTACTGAGTTCATATGCAAGGCTTTCTGAGTTTTCTTTTAGGGGCAAATGAATGTCTCATATGAAATAAAGCTCATGAAAATTCCTTAAACCAGAAATATTCTCCCCAAATATCTAGTCTCTGCCTTCTTTTAGGAAAGTAATTGATAAGTGATATCTACACAGGTGGGAATTTTTTTTTTCTTTAAAAAAGCAAAAGAGGGAGCGAGAAAAAAAAGAATGAGGGCATACTTCTCATTAAGAACATCCATCATGGCTATGCATCAGCAGAGCTGTCCATGAGAGACAATGTGCAAGTGTTTGGTTCAGTGCTTGTGGATAATAAGTGGTTGGTAATTGATGAATGCTCTCCTGAGTGTGGAATGGCTCTATTCCAGGGGGACGATGGGGAGTTTCAGAGGCATTCAGGACTCTGGTGGGATTGCTCAAATGCACAGGCTAATACCTCTTTCTTTCCCAACTTTTGAGGAATACAATAGCGAAAGCTTTGCTCTCAATTCTCATTTAATTTCTCACCTTTTCTCATGCACCAAAGCAAATAACTTAACATATTCATTTTATTCACTCTCTGTGGTCCAGAAGTCTATCTGACTTCTGCTCACCAGCTCCCAGAGTCTCCCCCAAAACCTTAGCACCATTTTAATTACCATCCCACCGACCCAGAAAAGTTGAGAAAGCCAGCCAAATCATCTTTGGGAAAGGACAGCTCTTCTTCATTGACACGAGTAGTCATTAAGTCCAAGAACGTAACTTGGAGAACAAAGTTGCCAAGTAGATGTAATGGGTAGGCTTGGGATTAAAAGATAACATGTAAATAAATTAGAACAGTTCCTGGCCTAGAGAATAAACTAAACAAGTGTTAGTTATCACTCCTTATAAAGTTGTAATTCACAAAATTTATGAAGATATTAAAAGAAATAATGTATATTTAAATGTTTTCTAAATTTAGGATATAAATACACATTATTATTATAATACATGGCTTAAAGCTTACCTGTGGCCTTTCCTTGTGGCATTCAACCTCTCAGTCCACTTACCAATCTGCAATGTTCCCATTCACTCTCTCATATCCTGTTTCTCTCATTATCTTTGTGATCTCAGTAGCCACATAAATGATCCCTGGTCATTTGGTCTTGACTTCTACTTAGTCTTGCCCTTTACCCTTCCTCTGCCACTCTCTTCACAATCTCAATTATAAGCACTCTCTGCCAACATCTCCTCTTCTTTTTTTATTTCTCCTCCTCCTCCTTTTTCTTCCTTACCAGGGATTGAACCCAAGGGTGCTTAACCACTGAGCCAAATCCCCAGCCCTTTTTAATATTTAATTAGAGAGAGCATCTCTCTGAATTGCTTAGGGCCTCACTAAGTTGCTGAGTCTGGGTTTGAACTCAAAATTCTCATGCCTCAGCCTCCGAGTCATTGGGATTACAAGCGTGCACCACTGCATCTGGCTCCAACATCTCCTTTCCCACTCACTTTCTTTAAGTGCCCTTAGCCTTGTCTATTTGTTCACTATGGTCCAATGTCTTTCATCCTCTTTTATACCCTCATTGAAACAGCCATAGAGAAAAAGAAAAAGAAAGGCTACCTAAGCAAGTGTGAGCCACCTGTGCCAGCATCATAGGCCATAGTAAGGATCACAGACTTGTCCATGTGCCCTGGAAAATCAGTGAAGTGAGTTGCCTAAAGCAGATGGATCTGGCTGCTATGTAAAGAAAAGATTTATGAGAATAGGAAATGTAGAAGAGCAATGGGGAGGCAATAATAGAAACCCAGGAAATGATAGCTTTTGGATTGGGGCAAAGACTAATAAAATGGAGAAAATAAACAGGCTAGCCTCCTATTTTAGAGGCAGACATGACAGGACCTTATGATAGCTTGTATGTAGGGACCATGAGGGAAAGAAAGGAACCAGGGATAATTTTCAGTATATTTCGTTTGTGCACGGCATGGTGTCATTTATAGAGATGTGAAGACTAAGAAGCAAGGAACTATTAGGGAGGTAGATCCAGAATGGGTTTTAGACATGTTAAGTTGGACATGTAAGTGGTAATATCAGTTGGCAGCTGGATGATGACACTGGAACTGTAAGAAGTAGTTTAGCGGGGCTGGGATTGTAGCTCAGCGGTACAGCGCTTGCCCCGCATGCATGGGGCCCTGGGTTCGATCCTCAGCACCACATACAAAGCAATAAAAAAAAAAAAAAACAAAGACATTGTGTCCATCTACAACTAAAAAAATATATATATAAAAAAAGAAGTAGTTTAGCTGGGAAATATAAAGTTGGGCATTGGTAGGATGTAGAAGGAACATCAAATCAGAGGAAAAGAGTAGACAACTTTTCAATAGAGTTAGTGAAAGAGCAGCTCAGCTTATAGGACAAAACAATGACAAATACCAACTTTGAAAGCTGAAATGTAGGAAGCGAAAACAATAATGGAGAAAGAACAACTAGTGAAGATAGACTGCAGAATCTGCTTGAGTTCCTGTGAATAAGACATAATATTCAATATTAATAAGACGTGATGTTTATGAAGAACAAGGTAAATGCTTATACAACCCCTAGCCTTCTTCTCATACTGTCCTCATGTTCCTCCACGTTCTCTAGTTGATACCAATACATTTGAGAGACACACTTTTAGGCATTTAGGCTGAGGGGAAAGAAAAAAGGCTAAGTTGGTGGGTGTTAGGGGTGGGGAATAGCAATCTAAAATTTGCCAAAAAGATCAAAAGAGATTATGAATGTTTCTGTTATCTCTCTGTGCCCTAATTTCCTATTTCATCTTACAGAAAAAGATGATTTCTATATCTCTTCTTAAACTTGATTGAAAAGAGAGAGAGAGAGATGGGGAGAAAGAAAGAAAAGAAAAAATATCAAGCAAAACAGTGGTTTCTTGATTAGATTAAATATGGTTCAAGTATAACTTAGAATCAAATTGAAACAATTATCTTTGCTATTGTTATTTATTCATTGAATATTTGTACAATAGCACTGAGAATCATTTCTGGTATACATAGAATTCTTAGATAAACTACAGGAAAACAGCCCCTGAGAAACATTTGAAAGGAAAAAAGGTCTAAGAAAAGGTCTATGTCAGCCACACAAACCAGACCCACTGTAATGAAGAACACTGATGGTCTCAATGTATTCCCTGTCCCTCGATGACCTTCTTTCTCTGTTTTCCCTACACCTTCTTGGAGCAATATCTGATAAAATGAGGAACTGGAGATTTCTCTAACCCTGGGAACTGAGCCAGTAGTTTTCTATCCAAGATTGTCATTAACATAGTGTGGAATCCCAGAATGAGGAGAAGGGTAAGAGGAAGAAAGTGGAGAATCAATGGCCTGAAATCTCCTGGGAATTGTCTAAGTGCCACTGTTCTTAGTTTGCTTACGTGCAGGATTTTTGTGGAACTTCTGTACAGTAATCAAACATAAAGGAGTCAGGGACAGCCTAAAAAGAAATGCTTTTTTTGTGTTTTGTTTTTGTTGTTGTTTGTTAGAGAACATTGTTTCCATTTGAGCCTTGTGATGGTCCATCATAATCCTCACCTGGTATAGTTCCCCCCTCATTGTATCAGGGGTGCTTTTTGTGATCTTTAGGACATAGCAGAAGTGTTGGCATGTGACTTCCAAAATTAGATCACAAAAGGCATTAGACTTTCACCTTGCTCTGTCTTTTGTATTGCTCACTGTTAACTGCCATGAGGTAAAAATTCTCAAACAACTCTATCCAAAGATCTCTGTGGAGAGGGGTAAAGAGCTCAGTATGGATGTGAGTAAGCCCTCTGGGAAGTGGGTCTTCCAGCACCTTCAGATGACCACAGTCATAGTCACCAACTTAAACTCAAGAGAAGATCCTAAGTTTGACCAGCCTGATAAGCTCTTCCCAGATTCCTGATTTGCAGGAAGGATGTGAGATAATAATTTTTTTTTAAGTTGTTAAGTTTTAAGGTATCTTATAAACTAGTGCAGGCAGTTTCTTCCCTCAGGGCTGGAAATAGTGTGACATCTTTTGGCCTTATAGGCTTAGACCTGAAGAAGCATATAGCAAATGTTGAAATGTAAGGTGACAGTTTCTGGAGTTAGATAGACATGTAGAGATAACTCAACTTTAGGTACTAAGAAAATTTTCATCTAAACAAGCAGTTTCAAGAATGGAGAAAATTGAATGGTCAGGCAGCACCAAGGGGGACAGTCAGGACATTTTGATGGCAGGAGCACTCTGACAGTGGTCTGAGTGACAACCAGGATTCCATCAGATGTAAGCAGGACTCTCCTCTCCATCCAGGCAGCACTAAGGAAGGCTTAGAAAGAAAAGCAGAGGCTTCAGGCTTTTTGAAAGAAGATGAACAAAAGGAAAGGCACTGAGCACATTATCAAGATGAGGTTCAGGTGCAGAAAACAGTATAAGGACCCCGGGATAATGATCAATCTAAAAAGTAGGGTAAGAACTAGGGGTCAGATCTGCTAGAAAAGATCCATGAGCTCAGAGCTAGATTAGTAAAGAAACTGACTGGTGGCTGAATCTGAATTCCTCAGCAGTTAACAGGAGAAAGATGGGTTGAATCCATTTGTCTAATGTCAACAGTGGTCACTAGGCCCAAGGTGTAGACTAGTGGGTAGAGTCAAGATCTGAATGCAAGACAGGGTTAGAGGAATAGAACTGTAGGCAGACCCTATGAACTCGAATTATTTTTTGGATCCATACCTGTTGCTGACAACAGTTGGGGCTTCCTCTCCTATTTTTGCCATCGTATCTAAGAATAGAATTTTGTATTTGTTGTTTACCCAAAGGTGGGATTGTTCCCAGATCATTATTTGCCGGGTACATTTATGTATTGTTGTCCTACCTATATGGGAGAAATGAAATGGTATCTTTGAGACCCATGGAAATAAGAAGCATTCTCAAAGAATAAGTCTAATCAAGTCAATCTAATATGAAATGTGTAGATCACGCTGATTGCAATGCTGACTGATGTGTATGATACTGTTGTGTAATCTATAATTCATCTCTCATGAGCATCTGATTACCCACTGATACAGTCGATGTTTTTCTCAGATGAAATTGAGGAGAGTCTCCATAACTTTTACATAGCAATTCTTGAAGAAATATCATACCAAATTCCATAGCACAATTTATTATATTTTTAGCAGTCTATGTAATAAAGTCATACAATTGTTTGCAGAAATTAAAAATTATTTTCCAGACTTAAAATATAGCTTACATTTTAAAAAAATTTTGGTAAGATATACATAACATAAAATTCACCCTTTTAATGAGTTTTAAGTGTACAGTTACGTGGCATTAGTTTGTTCACATTTTTATACAATCATCACCCAACATCCATCTCCACATTTTTTCATCATCCCATACTGAAACTCTGTATCAATTAATTCCTCATTATTCCTTCCCAATAACCCATGGCAACTACTATTCTCTTTTTGTTTTCATAAATTTGGCTGCTATAGGTACCTTCTATAAGTGAAATTGTAGAATATTTGTCCTTTGTGTCTGGCTTATCTTACTTAGTATAATGTTTCTGTGATTCATCCATGTTATAGCTTGCATTAGGATTTTATTCATTTTAAGGTTCTTTGAAGGTTGAATAATATTACATTGTATGAATATGCCTATTGTGTTTATTCATGTACTGATGAATAATTTGTCTTTTAGGTATTGTGAATAATGCTCCTATGTACATTGATACAAAAATATCTGGTCTAGTCTCTGCTTTAAATTCTTTTGGGTATATATAAAAAAGTGGAGTAGCTGCATCAAATGGTATTTCCATGTTTAAGTTTTTTAAGCTTTATTTTAATTTGTTCTTTTTAGATATACATGACAGTAGAGGGTATTTTGACATGTTATACATACACAGAGTATAACTTCCCATTCTTGTGGCAGATATGGTGTGGAGTTTCACTGGTAGTGTAGTCATATATGAACATAGGAAAGTTATGTTTGATTCATTCTACTGCCTTTCCTATGCCCATCTCCCATCCCCCTTCGTTCCCCTTTGTCTAATCCAGTGACCTACCCCCAACCCTATAATGTATTAGCATCCACATATCAGAGAGAACATTTGACATTTGGTTCTTGGGGATTGGCTAACTTCATTTAGCATGACAGTCTCCAGTTCCATCCATTTACCAGCAAATGCCATAATTTCATTCTTCTTCATGGTCAAACAATATTCCATTGTGTATATATATTACATTTTCTTTATCCATTCATCTGTTGAAGGGCACCTAGTTTTGTGTCATAGCTTAGCTATTGTGAATTGAGCTGCTATACCATTTTTAAATTTTTGAGGAGCCACCAAACTGTTTTCCCTGGTGGATGTGCCATTTTGTATTCCCATCAGCCATACACAAAAGTGTCCACATCCTTGCCAACACTTATAATTTTCTATTTTTTTAATATCCATCCTAATGGGTGTAAAGTGGTGTTTCATTGTGGTTTTGATATGCATTTTCCTAATGATTGGCAGTATTCAGCATCTTTTCATGTGCTTATTGGCCATTTGTACATCTTCTATGGAGAAATGTCATTCAAGTTCTTTGCCCACTTTTTAAATTTTTTTCTTTGCTATTGTTGAGTTTTTGGAGTTCTCTATATATTCTGGATGTTTATTCCTTATCAGATATGTAATCTGCAAATAGTTTTTCCCATTTTGTGGTTTGCCTTTTTATTCTATTGATAGTGTTCTTCTATACGTAAAAGTTAATTTATATATAGTTTCTTTGTTGCTTCTGTTGTTGGTGTCATAACCAATAAATCATTTCCCAGTCTAACATTATGAAACTCCCCCTTGTTTTCTTCTAAGAGTTTGACAATGTTAGCTATTACATTTAGTTCTTTGGTATATTTTGCATTCATTTTTGCATATTATGTCAATTAAAGATGTACCTTCATTCTTTGGCATATGGATTTCCAGTTTTTACAGCACTATTTGTTGAGAAAACTGCTTTCTCTGCTGAATGGTCATGACATCCTGAAAATGATTTGACCATACATTTGAGGGTTTATTTCTATTCCATTGGTCTATGTCTGTCTATACTCTAGTACCATGCTGTTTGGGATATTGTAGCTTTACAGTAAATTTGAAAACCAGAATATGTGATACCTCTGACTATATTCCCTTTTTAAGACTGTTTTAATTACTTTGGATCTCATGAGATTTCATGTAAATTTTAGGATGGATTTTTTTTTAATTTCTGAAAAAAAAATCACTAGGATTTTGATAGGGGTCACATTGAATCTGTAGATCACTCTGGGTAGTATTGACATCTACTTCTTATGTAACAATTGCAACAAAAAGAAATATTTACTGAGGATTTATCATGTGTTGGAAACTATTAGGCACTCTACATGAATTATCTAATTCAATATTTTTGACATGAGGTAGGAAATATTGTTATTTACACTTTATTGATGAAGAATTCAAAGTTTAGTGAGATTCAGACTCTTGAAGTCTCATGTGGTTGTGCTGTGCCCCTGTGGGACTGAGATGTCTCCTGCCAAAGCCCTTCCTAATTGACTTACTGCAGATCCTGCAGCTTATTCAGGGTGGCTCTGGGACTAGAGTCCAGGAAAGACACATAGATTCCAACATGAACTGCAGCATTATTACCTGGACTTCAATATATGCCTGGCCCTGGCCCCTGCAGGTCTCTTCTCATAGCCAAGAGTACTTGCTGTCCATCAGCAGGTAAAGTATCACCCTGGGAGGAAAAACTGACTTCCCTAGATACAAACATCACTCTTTTGGCAGTTTGATCTTGAGATCATGGGAAGATTTCAGCATGCCTTCCTGTCAGCTCCCACAGCAACGTGTATACCTCTAATATAAACTTGTCCTGTTATAATCTTATGCCATATGTGTCTTTGCATGATTGAGTACATGGAGTACAAGAATCATTTCTTTTTTACTTTTCTACCACTTGAATTGAGCTTAGTGCCTGGACTATGATAGGATCTTAGTAAATATTTAACACCTTTTAAGAATATACACACACACATATAAACATATATACATAATTCACATCTATATTAGAAATATATACACACACACACACATACACATGCATATATACTCAACTATCATTTATTACTCTGGGGAAAGAAGAGAATGACTTCTGTCTCAGCTACACTTGTACAGTTGTAATTATAGTTATAATTGCCATCTGCATTATAATTCTTATCACTAGTTTTGATTCCTGTACTTAAGACCTATTGTTTGGGTAAATGGTCCATGTTTTAATTCTTGTACTTGAGACCTACCATTCATGTAAAACCCACTCTCCTCTTCTGCCTAGCCCTACGTCCTGGTGTCATTACTTCATGAGGTTCTGAGTCCAGTTCTGCTGTCAGCTATGGTGGACTTCCCTGATGCTGCTTTTCTGTCAGAACTTCCACATATACTCCAGCTCCTAATTTCCTTCCCATTGTATCCTCTGGGCTGCTAGGAAATCTGATAGCCTATGTTAAACTTTCTGGACATTTTCTGACCTGCATGCCACGTTTACCTGTCAGACTGGGTCTCCCATCTGTGCCCATGCAGATATACCCTGAGCTCCAAGTAGCCTGAGCTCTGAAATGGAAACCATTAAATGAAGTGACTTTTAGCCGGGCATGGTGGCTCAAGCCTGTAATCCCAGCACTTAGGGAGGCAGAGACAGGAGAATTCCAAGTTCAAAGCCAGCCTCAGCAAGGGCGAGGCACTAAGCAACTCAGTGAGACCCTGTCTCTACATAAAACACAAAATAGGGCTGGGGATGTGACTCAGTGGTCGAGTGCCCCTGAGTTCAATCTCCAGTACCACAAAAAAAAAAAAAAAAAAAAAAAAAAGCAGTGGCTTTTATAAATGGGGGAGATCATGAACTCATTTTGAGCAGCTGGTGAGAACTATAAACCCTCTCTGATGGGGGAAAACAATGTATATGTGAGTATAAATTTAAAAATGCAGCTAATTTCAAGCAATTAACGAACTTCTGCTTCAAAAGAGATCTATGGATCTGGCTGATTTTGAGTGGATCAGGCACAAGGAGCAAGGCAGCTACTAAAGCCAACACTATGGTGAGCACCAGTTGCCATCACAGTTGTTCCTACCAGATGGCAAAGGGATGAAGACTTTGTTAGTGAAAGAAGACTGCAAGTTCTGGGTGGCAATCACTCAGTAGGACACGACTCCTTTTATATGCGATTTAAAAAATATGTATAAAAGGCATTTTGAAAAATCACAGTCTCTGAAGTAATTTAATGAATGGCATACCATGTTGTAATTACTGAACAAGAAAAAGGAATATATTCTATCTGTCAGCAGGGGACAATTGCCACCTTCTGCTTAATGACTTCAGTGTTGAAGAGAGGCGTGGGCAACATGAAAATCCCACAGTCTGAGCTTTCAAGCATTTGTCAATAATCATGAGTTAATGGGGAAGGGAAAGGAAGGAATCTGAGTGATCTTGAGCAGAGATTGCTTCACTTTTTTTTAAATGTCAATTTTGCAAGTTACACTGAAGATTGAACCAGAAGAAAAAGCAAAATCAAAAAGAACATTTGGATTTCATTGCTGTTAAAAGAGAAAAGAATAATCTTATAGAAGTTTGAACTGAAGTAGTTCACATCAGTCTTTCCCATAGAGGTGAATTAGTCCTGGATGGAAAAGTAGAAGGTGAATTGGTAAAGGATTTTTTGATATGTTGTGGAACAATAATGAGGATTAAGTCCGCAGAGTATATGCAATTTGCATGTATGCTCTTATGTATTTGGGCTTTTCTCATTTTTGCAAGTCATTGTCTTTATAGCAATGTGATACTAGTCAGTTTCTGGGAATGGAGGGCCAGATCTTATGAAACAAAGCGTCTATTACTGGAGGCCAAGACAATATTTATTGAAAAGTGAATTTTCTCAACAGTTTGAAAAAGTGGAGAAGAATCTTATTAGTCCATGATAAGCAGCTTAATCTTGAATGCAAAACTATTTTTTTTTACTATTAAGTGAGAATTAATGGAGAAATTCTGTTTTCTATTGATAACTAAAGCAAAAGCTATTTCTTGGGTGAATTTTTGAATAATTACTCCCGTTTTGATTTATGTAAGATCATTATTCAAGATTATTTTATATACTTTCTCATTTCTTATAAGTAATAAGAATATAGAGTGCAATGACAATTTTATCTTCTTTTAAGTGGTACAACAATAAAGAAATGAACATATGCCCTTTAATTGAACATTTAATTGAACATTTCTGCTTTTCTTGCTTGAAAACGCTCATCCTTCAGTTTTGAGAAGAAAATACTCTTCTTTTTCCTTTCCCAGAATAATTGTTTTTGCTTATGTCAACATAAATAGGAAAAGTTCTTAAAGTAAGCAATTGAAGAATGTTAACTATTCACCAATATATGATTCCCTTCTAAATCCAAGCAAATGAGGACACTAACTATCCAGTACCTTTCTTTGCATTGGGCTGAGGCTATGTGACTGGTTCCAGCCAGTGGGTCATTTCTAGAGCTAAGCAGGTAATTGTCAATTCCAGAGAGTTCTGCTACCACAGTAACAAAGGAACCATATATGAAAATGGATTCACTTTCAGCATGGGTCCTTGAGGGACAGTGGTGAACAGTGCCTTGAGCAGAGTTCCTGGCAACCCACATTGATTATTTGGCATAAGCTAGGAAAAAATCTGTGTTGTTTTAAGCCACTGAAAATTTGGGATTTTTAGTTAACATGATGTAACACAAGCTACTCAAGGAGAGAAAAATGAATAACAATTACTACTACTAATTCTCTTAATCATAATTCTAACACAGGCTGTTACAGATTTGAGGCATACTGTATCAGACATCAAAACCACACTATGAGGTACTTATTACTATGATTCCCATTTCGTAGATGAAGAAACAGAAGCCTGAGAGAGTAAAATAACATAATTACCCAACAAAGAGGCATTAAAACAAAAATTTGAAGATTGATTTACGTCATAGAAACCTATAAATATATAAATAGATTTAACTATGAACCAGAGTGATCTGCTAATACTCTTCAGATGTATTTTTCAGGAGTTCTTCAACATGCCCTAGGGGCAATGATGTTTTCAGTAATAACTTTGGTTGCCTGTTGTAGTCAATAATTACAGATGAGAAACAGTTAACTGCAATCTAGTTTTCTATTTCCCTAATGAAACCATACATCAAGCTTTCCAAGTTGAAAAAACATTTAGGAAATATCTATTAGGTAGTATACATCCTACCAGCTGATTTTACCTATGTAACTTATTCTTCTTTGAAACCCTGTTATGACATTATCACCCCCATTTTATAAATAAATGCTTTATTTATATGTAATGTGCCTCTGGACACTCAGAGCAGTTTGACCTGTTTTATTTGACTGAAAACCCCATGCTTTTTTATTAGGAGTGAGTTCATGCAAATAAACACAGCAAAGGAAGTACAAGTCTGCTAAGAAGATTCTTTTAGGATAGAATGGGCCTTGAAGAAAGTTGGCCTAGGAGACTGTGAGAATTTCTGTCAGCTCAGGATTGTTGGCAGCCGCAGTGTATCTCATCGTGCTAATTCAAAGTGTGTGCTGTGTGCGGGCCAGCAGTCCAGCAGCACAGAACCATGAACTGACTCTCCAGGGGTCCTTGAAGTGACAGTTCAGAATGGAGTCCAAATACACCTGCAAAGACACTACAGAAGTGGCACACACAACATGTGTCACAGCCTTGGGTTCTTCCAAGTTTTTTCTTAAAAGATCTACAGTTTCTCCCTTAAGAAAATAACAGCATGAGCATTGGAGTTTTGTAACTTCCTGGCTTCTGTAGAACCGATCAGTGTTTCGGTGCATGATTTGACTTGGTCATTGGGTCCTTTCCAGACCCAATTTCTTCTGTCTTTGCATTTCTAAACCCTAATTTTACAAAAGCATTGAGTGAACATTTTCGTACCCTTTTTCAATATTGCTGACCTGCCTATAAAGTTTACCAATTATCTGCTAAAATTCAACCTCAGGATGAGCGCAAGACTATTGAAGGAGCAGAAGTAAAATAAGGAGGGCCCCATCCTGTTACACGAAGCCTTAAACGTGTTTAATTTGTTAGTGTAGTTCCTCAGTAGTTCCTCAGTAGGCTGGCGGTACCTTGCCCCAGATGTGATAACAGTGTTTTTATCATAATACAAATAAGTATAAAGCTGTGCCCTTTACTTACCCTGAATTTCAGCTTTTGTATGGAACATTTGAGTCTCTGACACCTCTCTGTATGTATAGAGCTCACCTCAGCTTCTTTACACAGTTCTTGTCAAAGGTTAAGACTAATTATAACCTTGACTCTGTTTTTGAAACTAAATTAAATTCAGAAAGTGTTAATGTCTTTAAGATTCCTTCCAGGAGTGGCATTTAGAGTATATTTGAGTGTTTACAGAGCTGAAATGTCCTGATAGGAGAGTCTCAGCACTGTGGACAAGAAAGGTAAATGTCCAATGTCTCCTGATTTGAAAGTCAGGTGAAGGAACACTGGACACCCTTTCTTGACAGACTTTCCAGTGGGAAGGTTTTAGGCCACCCTGCCATTTTCTTTTCTAACTATTTTGTATTACTAGATTCATGATGTCTTTTTTGGGGTTTTTTTGGTACCAGGGATGGAACTCTGGGGCTTTCGACCACTGAGCCACATCCCCAGCCCTATTTTGTGTTTTATGTAGAGACAGAGTCTCACTGAGTTGCTTAGTGCCTCTTGTTGCTGAGGCTGGCTTTGAACTTGCGATTCTCCTGTCTCAGCCTCCCTAAGTGCAGGGATTACAGGTATGCGCCACCACACGAGGATTCATGATGTCTTTTACAAGTAGAAATGATCAAAGATAATATAGAATACTATGCAGGAAACAGGAAAAGAAAATGGTGTTAGAATTTTAACATCTGGTGCTTCTGTGGCTATTTACCTTCTCCTCCTTCCTCTCTACTACTACTACCTTGGACAACAGAGAAAGAAATGACTTAGTTGTAAAATTGGCTGAACTCTCTCCTAATAATAAAATGCACTGTTTTTAGTATTTTTAAAAAAATTGGCCAGGCTGTTTTCACAATGAAAACACTTGAGTACTGAAAAGACGAAGAAAAGAGAATCCTAAACCACGGAAACTTTGTCTCAAATTAAAATATAAATGTGATATTTGATCTTCTTGTTCGGTATTTTAATACAATTGTAACAAATAATTTTCTCCCTCTCCAATCACCCTTCCCCTAAACACACACACACACACACACACACACATAGAGTTTTGTGGTAAAAAACGTTCAGAACACTTCTATCTCCTCCCTTTGGTGGAGTTTGTGATGTGTGGATGCACATAGAAGTTTCTGTGAAGTTTGAGTTGTGGACTCTGACATTGTTTAACAGAGCATCATTCTCCCCAGGAACACTCATTATATTTTGGTAGCCACAGTTTCAGAAATGCTGCACTAGAGATGTAAGAATTAAGACACCTAAGTGCCTGCTAAATTGGGACCTTGTGTGGGCAGCGCATAATTGTTGCAGAAGTGGTACAGAGCTAGGTGGTCAGCGCGTGGGCCTGGTTGTTAGAAGACCTGGTTGTCAGAAGACTTCAGTTTGGATCCTGGTCAGCCTCCTAATACCTGTGATCATGAGCAGATTACCTCACTTCTCTGCTGCTCCAAATCCTCACTTATAAAATCTGCACATGGTGAGTGAGTGGCCCATATCTGTAATCCCAGTGATTTGGGAGCCTGAGGCAGGAGGATCTCAAGTTCAAGGCCAGCCTGGGCAACTTAGTGAGATCCTATCATAAATTAAGAAAAAGAAAAAGAAATGCTGGGAATATAGCTCAGTGGTAAAGCACCCCTGGGTTCAATCCTCAGTACAAAATAAAATAAAATAATAAAAACTGCGCATGTTTATTTTTATCTTATAATGTTATCAGGAGATGCTGGCATATTTTGAGGGCCTAAAAAACCCCCCTCAAAATAGAAATTCTCCAGGAATGTTATTGGAAATTTAGAAGTCTCATGGAATAACATTGTTTTCAAAGATTCCACAAATGACTATAGAAGCTTCGACCAAATCATTTCCTTCCTATTTGTTAGTAATCCTAGGTTCACAGAGTTTCTTTTAGATCAAAGCAGGTAGCTTCATGGGTAATACTGGCATGATTTCATGGCTCGATGCAAATGTAAAGAAGCAGTGAGTCAGCTTTTCTCAGTCTATGAGGAGAATTAGCAACACACAAATCCAGTTCTAAAGGCAGTGGGAGTAGGTGTTTCTTTGTCACGTCTTCATTGATTTTTGTATGAATGTGGACTGTGATATTAACCAGCTGTCTTTCTTTGTTGCCTCTATGCCTCCCAAATTCATATCACTTATTAATAACAAGAAAATAGAAACATGATTTTTTTCCTTTTCATATATGCTTTATGTGTAAACATGCTGATGCACAGATGCACACCATCAAGAACGGCCCATGAAGGAAGACGAACTGTGGGAAAAGATAAAAAGTCTATAAAGTGACAGCTGCTTGGAGGGGACAGAGAATATAATGCTGGCGACTGTCATTGAAACAAATTGAGAGTCTTGTTCCTGAGTGGAGCTGCCAATTATTTGACCGACCGTACGGGCTGCAAGAGAATGGCAGACTTGGCTTGGATGACAGTTCAGAGTTTGATATGGATTTCATTTAGCATTTTTGGTTTTTGAGACTTCTTAGCTTTTCTTTGGAATGTTTGTTCAGAATTTCAGGTATTCTAAGAAGTAGCAGGTTTGGAGAGGTAAGGAGTTATACCATTGGTAATACTTTGGCAATATTTTTACTCCTAAGTAAAAATGACCTAGGGAAATTAATGTGAAGATGTGAAAATAAAAATCATCTGGAGAAATTAAGGTGACAATCTGCCATGCATATTTTTTCCCTAAAAACCCCTTTATGGTAGTGAGTCCTCATTGCCAGTGGCAATAGTCTTAAAATTATGAAATGATTCTTGCCCAAGTTGTGAAACTCACAATTAGCCTTACTCAATCCTTAACCCCTCTACCACCACTACAAAAAACCTAGATATTTATAATTACATTCTTTCTACATGTCAGGTATTGTGTTGGGTTGAAGGGCTATATTGAAGAAGTAAGGCATATACACATTCATTCATTCAATACACATTTATTAATTGTCTACTGTATGACAGACTCTATTAGGTAATGGGATACTGCACTATAATGAACAAAAAGAAAAATTAACAAGAACAGACAAACAATTAGTTGGCTTAATTGGGGAGGACAAAGCTGCAGAAGTCAATAATAGATAAATCAGATAGCAATAAGGAGAATATACTAAGGAGAAAACACAAAGCAGGAGAATTGAGGATAGGAGAAGGGAATTGAAACTGTAATTAGGTGGCCAGGAAAGGCCTTGATGAGAAGTTGACTTTTGAGAAAAGTCCCAAAGAAGCTGAGGAGCAAGCCCTGAGGGTATCTGGAGGAAGGGCATTGACCACCATAGGCAGAGGAAATAGTGCAAGGGTCTTGAGTGGAAAGTACCTGGCACATTGGAGGGAGATGTGGGAGCCCAGATCTAGGAGGCTTGGGCCAAGGTGAGTGAGAGTGGGGAAGCAGGAAATGAGATTTCAAGGTAATGGAGAGCCAGTTCATGCAGAATCTTGTCAGTCTTGTCTCAGGCTTCCACTCTGAAGCAGGAAGTCCCACTTGCTGTTTTTCTTCTTCCTTCTTTTCTTTCTTTATTGTGCATGAAAGACGTATGTGACTTCCATCCTAACACCATCACCTTGGCAGCTGTGTAGTGACTGGAGAGAAAGAAGATGTAAACAAGGAGACGGGTTAGGACGTCATTGGAATAATCTAGATGAGAGATGAAGGTAGCTTGGATAAAGTGGAGGAGGCTCGGACGTGAACACACCCAGGGTATATTTTAAAAGTATATTGAGGGGGCTGGAGTCATAGCTCCGTGGTAGAGCACTGGCCTAGCATGTGTGAGGCACTGGGTTCGATTCTCAATACTGCATATAAATAAATAAAGGTCCATTGACAACTTAAAGAATATTTTTTAAAAAGTATACCAAGAAGGATCTGCTAGATTAGATGTTTACAAGAGAAATGTCAATGACTCTGAAGTTTTCAGTTTTAGTGAAAGAGGAGATAAAGTAGACAGGCAGGTTTGGGTTGGCGGTAAAGATCAGAAATTTGACCTCGGTCATGGGAAGATTGAGATGCTTATTACACAGGAAAAGTGGCCATGTCAAGCAAGCAGCTGGATATAAGATCCTAGAGTTGAAGGGAGAGGTCCACTTTGGAGATTTATGTAGAAGTTGTAGAATAGAGATGATATTTAGAGCAATGAAGCTAGATGGAATAATCTTGCCAGTAAGTTTTGATACAAAGGAGAAGAGATCCAAGGGATGAGCCCTGGATCTCTTCCAAAACTAGAGATCTGAGAAATTGTAGGAAAGGTGAGTGAAGAGTGATTTGTGAGGCAGTAGGAGAATTAAGAAAAGGATGAAGCCAAGTACAGAGAGAAGAGGAGAGGAGAAGAGAGGAGAGAGAGAGAGAGAGAGAGAGATGGCACTGTATAGTGTAAACCTTGTCAAACTCAGCCAGTTGGTGAAGGAGATGAGAACCTACAGTTGCTTGGTACCCTTAGCAACATGGAGGTCATTAGTGACCTTAGGAAACACACATATAAAAGAAATACTGAGTGAGAAAGACCTAAAGAACTAAAAAGCATAAATTTTTGGACTCTTTTCTTAGAGAATTGGACCTGTAAATCTAGAATGGAGGTTATGAGAATGTAGCCTTGTGAATACTATGAGTATGTCCAGGGCTGCAGTTATTGCTCAAATTGCTGCTAAAGGGGCAATCACAAATATAATGCAGGAAACATGGGTGCTGCAAAATACTGTGGCTCTTTCATAGTCATCGTGCCTTGTGATTATTTGGAATGTTTATGTCTATCTTCAAATTTGTATTCTCTGTTCCCCAGGCTGTATACCTGTGCTAAGGGATTATAAAATCCCTTTGAATGTGCTGCTGAAAATGCTGGTATTTGGAAATGTGTACTAAGCCTAAAAGGAATGAATACAACCAGTGTGGGGAAGTTCCCCAGTGATTGCTAAAAGCAGTTCCTCTGAAGGTTTATTAAGAATAGTTAATGACACAAACTCTGGTTAAACATTTCCTCTACACTCCTAGGAACTCTCCCTAGATTACCTACTTTCTGTCTTCAAAGGTCCTCTGGCATCTTCCAATCTCAATGAGAAAAAGCATGCTCCTGACAACATTTCCAGTCTTTCCAAAAATTACTATATTATTATAATAATAATAAATAATAGAATTATAATAGTTTCTGAATTACTATATTATTTTTGAATCTAATGATTTTTTTTTTTTAGTCTGTTCTCTTTGATGACCTCATGGGATTTTACACCATCAATCTCTCCTTCTGGAAACTCTCTTTTGAGATATTGCCACTTCCTTCTGGTTAAATCTTCTAGAACTGCTTCGTTGGTGCTTTTTTCTCTTTCTTCCCCAAAGCTATTGATATTGCTTGTGGGTAATTCTGTGGTATTATTGATGTTTTTCTTTTCTAAGCCATTTTCATCCTACCCTGGAGGTTTCCATATCACCTATCCAGGTGACCTCAAATCATACTCTGTTTTCCCTCTTCTCTGTGTGTTTGTTACTGAATTTTCCACTGTACTTCAATTTCAGCTTATTCCAAGCAAAGCTCATCATGTCTTTCTCACGACTAATCCCCATATCTGACTTCCTTGCATTGTTCGGTGAAAAAGTTGACTGATGGACAGTTTGTAATAATACTATAGACATTCATATACTCAAACTGTTTTCCCAATGTTTAACAGCAATAGCTGCAGAATATTTTCTATCTAATAATTCTTCTGCAGGAATCCCAAGAGCACTAGTTGATTTGTCATCTTATCCTTGAGGTCTGGGCAGTGCAGAACTGGGAACCTATAAAGCTTCCAGGATAGAGCTGCTGAGAAGAATGCATGATTCACATAGGCAGTTGATACCCAAGAGAAAGAGGAGAGGATTGGGCTTGACTTGTTCAGTTCTTTCCTTCTAAAATTTATCAGATTAAATCAGAGAGAACATGAGGGTTATAAAAAATGTATTTCATTCACATAAAAAAATTCCAGCAGAAATGAAAAGTGTATCTTTCCAATAGTCTCGCTTGCGACTATTATCAAATAGTTGGAAACATTATCAAATCTACCACATAATACAACAATAAAATCATACTAATGTAGCACCTACATGTGCATATGAGATCCCATCTCATAATCAGATTGTCTAGAAAATTAAAGTTCTAAGATAAAAATCCAAAGTAATTCATATCTAATTCCCAAATCCAAAATCCAAGTCATTCAAGTCTATAACTAAATCATCTTATCCTGGGGGTCAATTGCACAGGAAGTCCAAAATTCATCAAACTCCTTAGATTTCTGCTCTGCTCAGTCCCGGCCAGATGTCTTGATGTCTGGGCAGTGTTGTGATTTTTTTCTCAGCAGCAGCAGCAGCCAAGTCTGCCTCAGGCCAACTATCTCATGCCTCACTTCAAAGTTAGAAAAAATTATATTAGAACTATCTCCACTCACCCCCTAATGTAGAAATAAGCCGGTCTCCAAGTCCCTAAGCCAGTTGTTTTAGGCAAAGACCATGCTTCCAGACAGAACCTAGTAGAGCAGACCACCAAACTCAGCGTTGCCAGAGATATTAGCAGGTGCTTATGGTATCAGTGATGGAGGACAGATGATGAAGAAATTGTGGTGACTGCTTTGCCGTGATGTTGTTCACACTGAGCCAGTGACCCAAAATCCATGACTGAATTTAAATTCATTTGGGAGATGATGGGCAGCCAAAGGCTAGTTTTCACTCTACGATTTATTGTGTGGTGGGTGTAAATTCAACTATACATTCTTCATTCTTCTGGAGAATAGCCTATCAACCATAGCTGCTTTTTTGCAAACTTAAAAAAAATTTGCATTGGTAGGTACCATCAGTCACCAGGTCTTATTGAAGAATATTTTTTTCTCATATAGTTTACCCTCTTGGTTCCCATTTCCTTTTGAACCTGTAGTTCTGACACCCTATCCCTGAACTGAGGGTAGGATCTTGTGATTTGATATTACACTCTCTAGGGGGCAGATGTTTCTAGACCTGAACCACAGTGGCTGGTTCCACCACTTCTCCTTATGCAATTGCTTCAGCTTTGAAAATCTGCCTCCAAGAATACATGTTTCCTTCACATGTGCTGTGGTTTGTCACTTCTCAAACTCCTATTGAAATTGAATTGCCACTGTGGTGTTATTGGGAGGTTGGGCCAGTTGGAGGTGATTAGATGATCAAGGAGGATTAATGCCTTTCTCACAGGCACAATTTGTTCTTACTAAGAGTGGGTGGTTACAAAGTGAGGCTGCCCCTCATGTTTTGTCTCTTCTGTACACACTCACTTGCCCTTTACTCTTTCTCCATGTTATGACACAGCACGAAGCCTGGACCAAATGCGGCTATTCAATCTTGGACTTTCAGGTTCCAGAACCATGAACTAAATAAGCTTCTTTCTTTTATAAATTATCCAGTGTCAGGCATTCTATTATGGCAACAAAAAATCAAGTAAGACAATATGTAATCAACCAATCCAGAGTAAATTTGAAACCTTATGTACATGTGCCATTATATACATGTGCCATTTAATCCTAAATGAACAAACCTTATTAACTCAAGAATCACCCTTTTGAACATAACTGCAAAATGAAATCTGGGGCAGCCAATCCAGTGCATCTAACTCTAACTAGAACAGGAGTCAGCAAATGGCTCACATCCATTTTTGTAAATAAAGTTTTACTGGAATACAGCCAAGCTTTCATTCACATGTAGTCTGATTGCTTTCATGGTGGAATGGCACAGTAGAATATTTGCAAACATGCCAAATAGGCCACAAGGACTAAACTATTATTGTCTGGCCCTTTACAGAAAAAGTTTGTCTGAACTAGAGGATCCCTGCTGCCCGTTCACACAAGAAACTCATTGTCTTGTCTAAGAGTTCAGCTGGGCTTGGTACAGATCTACTTCTACAAATAGCTGCAGTAACTATGGTCAAAGTGCCATGGTCTGCATCTAAGACCTAATACTGTCACACGGTTTGCTGTAACTAAAAGACAACTGCACAGATGCAAGAAAGTGTCCCTTGTCTTAAAATGACAAGTCTTTAAAAACCATCAACGTCAAAGTCCCCTATACTCACATTCGAGTCCAAAGCCCCAAATTGCATGCCCTGGACCATCAAAAGACTCACCACATGTTATCTGTTGTCTCACAGCTCCTGGTGAGGATCTTCTTAGGATGCTTAAGGAGGGCCCATGAGCACTTCAATTCTGGGTTGATTTTAGAAAAAAATCAAGAGATGAAGAAGGAGTAAAATCCATGGAGATAAAATATAACCTTTATTTCTGATAAAACTGATATTAATGAATATGACCTATGTCTATTAGTAAGTGAATGTCCTAAAGCTGGATCTAAGAATTAAATAGCTGTGCTCAACCAGTCATGAGAGCTCTCACCCAGGCAAACCTGGCTTTTAAACTAAGGTAAGAAGGAAAAAAGCACTAGGTATTTCCATATGGAGGTTTATAAAGAAAGGAAAAAAGGGAGGAGGGGGCTGGACTCCTGCCTTTGTTCTTTAAAACTCATTGTCCTAATTAAGTCCTTTTTCCTTAGGTGAGGAATGAGAAAGCTCAGAGGTAGGACAAGAGGATTATGCTGGTGGAGTTCTCTGTGTGAAAGGAAGCATCAGAAGTGAGGAGGAAATAGAAGGCCAGGATATCATTTTGTTTAGTACAAACCTCTGGTGTGATTATTTTCTGTCCTCTGACATGTACTCACATTTCAAGGAATGTTGTCTTTTTCATGAATAAATTATGAATGTTGTCTTCACAGCTATAAACCATTTATACAAATTTGATTAACATCTTTATTTCTAGATGCTTTTTCATGCAAAAGTAATGAGAAGCTTATGTTAATCTGGACACAAGAGAAAATGATTATTTTCAAAACCACAGAAATAATTTTCAAGTTGGATGCAATATTTATTTGATCATTAGGCTCTCTAACTAGTTCACCTCTTGAGGCCATGTTCTAATCCAGAAACAGCTACTGAAGAGAAATTATTGCTTTGAGTTTTTGAGTTGAAACGTAGTTTTATTATGTAAAATCAGATAATCATAAGTGTTGGTGATGGTTGGTGACCTTTTTTCGTAAGGGATCAAATAGTAAATATTTTTCAGCTTTTCAGTCCATACAGTGTCTGTAGAGATTATTACACTGTTTTTGTGTGTGTGTGTCAAGAAAGAAACCATATGCAATAGGCAAATTTATGAGTGTGGCTGTGTACCAGTAGAACTTTATTCACACTTGGGTGATTTGGGCCTTTGGTCATAATTTGCTGTACCCTCTTCTGTGGAGTTGTTTGAGGTGTCAGTGAGATAGTGTCCTTAATAAAGCATCTGACACATGATAGATATTCCATGTTAGTATCTCATTCTTCCTTTCTTAGAAGACACTAGGAACCCTTACAAAGTGTTATAAATATTTTAGCGAACTATATATATATGGATGGAAATATATTTCTATCCTATATACATTGGAAATATATATATTTCCATCCAAGAAACTGTACAACTTAAAGAGAACAATTATCATCAGTTCTAAGGGATTTGGGTTATTCTTAAAGTTTATTACTTTATTATTACAAGAGGTTTACAATATTTGCCCACCAGCTACTAAAATTAAAACATATACAGTAAATACAAGTAAATTAATTTGTTTTATTAAGTAGTTCCTGAATATGAATCAGACTGCTATTTAAGTTTCTATTTATGACATAAAAATCAATGCAATATCTAATAATGTTCCCAGAATAAAACATTTCATCAAGTTTACTTTGAAAATACTAGCCTTTCAAAACTATTTTTCAACTAAAATTTAATTTGTCTTTTTTGTCTCCTAAACAATGATCTTATTTTCTATCAAATTAGTGGAATAAGGATCTACACAAAATTTGTTAGAAAAAATTTGATTAAGCTCTCAGTGTATTTAAATATGCATGTTTATATGTGTATACATATATATACTTCCATATATACATACACATATATATGTTCTATATATATATGTATATATACATATATTCTGCCCATCTGCAATATAAATAGTATTATTTTGTTGTTTAAGCTATTATAATACATTAAGTTTCATGTGCAGCACTTGTCAGCCTAAAATAACTGTTCCTTGCATTTAAAACACCTGCAAACTTGTAAAATCACAAAGTCAGGGCCCCATCTCCAAAGAATCTGATTTAGTAAGTCTGGACTAGGTCCGTGCACTCATTTTTAAAAAGCCTCTCAGCCATTGTTCTATATTGACAGTTTTAGTTGCTGGATCTTTCTGTACTGAAGAAAGCAGAAAAACTGATCATGTGAGAGACAGCTTCTCTGACACATGACATTGAATTACTGATTTTTGCAGATTAGTCACCAAGTGGCTATAAGTGATTTTAAATAATAATTACAAAAATAAAAGCATGACAATTTGAAGGAAGTTTCTGAGGCAAATGCATCTCAGTTCTTTCATCTTTCTTTGATGTACATTATGACCCATGTCAGCAACTGGGTTTTTTTTTTTTTAAAATTTAATTATTTTATTTAAATGCGTTTCAAGTCATAGTACATATACAGAGCTCAATTTTTCCATTTCTCTGGTTGCAAACCAGATAGAGTCACACCATTTGTGTCTTCATACATGCACCAAGGGTAGTGATGACAATCTCAATCAACCATCTTTACTATATCCATTCCCCTTTCCTTCCTCCCCCCTCCCCACTGCCGCATCCAGAGTTCCTCCATTTCTCCTATGTTCTCCGTTCCCACCCCCTTATGTATCCTCATCCACTAATTAGAGAGAACATTCGGCATTTGGTTTTTTGGGATTGGCTTACTTCACAAAGCATAATGTTCTCCAATTCCATCCATTTGCCTGAAAATGCCATAATTTTATTCTCTTTTATTGCTGAATAATATTCCATTGTGTATATGTACCACAGTTTCTTTATCCATTCATCTATTGAAGGGCATCTGGGTTGCTTCCATAGTTTTGCAATTGTGAATTGTGCTGCTATAAACATTGAGGTGACTGCTTTATTGTAGTGTGCTGTTTTTAAATCTTTAGAGTATAGACCAAGGAGTGGGATAGCTGGATCGAATGGTGGTTCTATTCCAAGTTTTTTAAGAAATCTCCAAACTGCTTTCCAGATTGGTTGCACCAATTTGCAATCCCACCAGCAATGTTTGAGTGTACCTTTTTCACCACATCCTCACCAGCACTTATTGTTGCTGCTATTTTGGATAGCTGCCATTCTGACTGGAGTGAGATAAAATCTGAGCATAGTTTTGATTTGCATTTCTCTAATGGCTAGAGATGATGAACATTTCTTCATATATATATTTATTGATTGTATATCTTCTTCTGAGAGGTTTCTATTCAACTCTTTAGCCCATTTATTGATTGGGTTGTTTGTTTTTTTGGTGTTAAGTTTTTTGAGTTCTTTATATATCCTGGAGATCAGTGCTCTATCTGATGTGCGTGTGGCAAAAATTTGCTCCCAGAATGTAGGCTCTCTGTTCACCTCATTGATAGTTTCTTTTGTTGAGAAGAAGCTTTTTAGTTTAAGTCCATGGGTTTTGGGTAAGCAGAGGAACTACAGGAATATTCTGTTTGTTCTAAGGGCTTGCTGTGGTTTGGAGGTTTCATGTAAGCCACTTAAACAAATAGGCATATTCTTTTTGGGTGGGTGGGCACTGGGGATTGAACAAAGGTGTGCTTTACCACTGAGCTACACCCCCAGTCCTTTTTATTTTTCAGTTTGAGACAGAGTCTTGTTAATTTGCTTGGGCCCTCATTAAGTTGCTGAGACTGGCCTTGTACTTGAGATTCTCCTGCTTCAGCCTCCTGAGTTGCTAGAATTACAGGTGTGCTCCAAAGTGCCAGCAATAAACATATTCTTTAAGCATGGAAACAGTCATAATTCCTTTGCACTTTAATTTCTGAATATATTTTTTCTGGCTAGCAAGTAGCCTAGAAAACAGGGTAGGCTACCTGACATAGAACGAATACTAATAATCACCGGCATTGGATCATACTATTGCTTTTAATTGTTATTTAATGCATGGATTTTTAAAATCCTAAAAATTTTTAGGAAATTGGGCTAGATCGAAGAAGAGAAATAAAGAGAGTCAAAGAACAGTAGCTTATGCCTAGTATGGCATCTGGTGTAATTCAGTTTTCTGGCAGCTGGGCCACTCTTGTTCTGGACAAACTCCAGACTACATCTGCTGGAGCTCCTAAGACTTGTCAGCAGAATGCCTGAATTTTCCACCCCAGGCTGAGGATTTAGCTTCACATAACACCGTCCAGCTGTGACTGCCTGCACAGCAATTTGAACTTTCTCCCCAGGCGTTCAAGTTGATCTTTTGGTAACATTTTCTTCATCAAATCTTAGCTCATGATTTTAATGCAAATTTGCCTTTCAATTCTGAGTCACACTTCATTGTTAGTTTGAGATTTTGGAAAAGCAAACTGTTCATGCTCTGTCCCTATGGCGATATCTAACAGGGATATGTTGTGCTGTCCCCTTGACATAGACTGGGGAAAATTAGTGTGGTGGCTATTATTTTGCTTTTAAAACTAAGTGCCAGTGCTAGTTTGCTCATTTGTGGCCTTGATTCAGTTGAAGCAGATTAAAGGATTTTTATATGATCCTTGCTGATAACCCTCCCAGCACCAGTGTGAAATTTGGAGCATACTTACAATACTCTCCTGTGCAGATGGATTCCAGAGCAGTACTGCAGTCCTAGCAGATGACAGGGGCCAAAACTGTATCTCACTGGGACATTTGAAGACTTGCTGCCATTTCTACCTACAAGATACCATGATAGGCTAGGACCCCAAATAAAATGTATAACATGTTGGTTAAATTCTCCTGGCTCACTCCTTTGGACTCATTTGTTCTTCATGCAATAAATAATATAGATGATTGAGATGAGTTGGGTTTTAATCTTCCTATGTTGCCAGTTGTGTTATCTTGAGCTTGTTTATTTTCATTTTTGAACTTCAGTTTTCTCATCTTAAAATGGGAATAACAATACACCTACCTTATTGGATTAGTAGGGAGATTAAATGAGATATGTTTGTCAAGAAGCACTTTACACCATGCCTGGCCTGTGCAAGATGTTCAATATATGGTGATTAAAATAATGACAGAGGGCAGCTGTTATTATGTTATATTCCCTAAAACAACTGATGGCTGTGTTCTCTTATTTATGTGGCTGCATGTCCAAAAATAAACCATGAAATTCTCATCTAGGACAAGGATTTTGGTTTTGCTTTCTTTTTCTAAAAAAAAAAAAGCATAAGGTTTTAAATTCAGAAACAAGTAAATGCTGTGTAAAGAGGAAGACTAGATTGCTTTCAAATGTATCAGTCTAAAATTTTAAGTCTTGTAGTAAAAATGGATTCTTTCTTTACTTTGTACAACATCAGCATAAGGTATTCTATTACCATTTTGTTTTTACCCCTACTTTGTATAGAGATAATATTAATGATTTATGCGTGGGGCATTAAATAACCCTGAATTATCAAGTGAAAAAATTCTTCCATGTCAATTACATTTCATTCCTTCTGATTATGTTAATGGAACTAGTCTCAGTTCTAAACTAATAAGACTTTATCATCTTTGTTTGTTAACAGAGAGGGCAGGGACCAAACTGTAGGCAAAAGAGTATGTAGCAGGAATTAAAATAATCCTATATTACATTTATCATACATATTTTTGGATATAATTTTTATTTTGGTAATTTAAACTGGTTAGCAGAACATTTGTTTTTTAAAAATTTCTTTGATTATAAAACTAAGCCATTTGAAGAAAAATATTTATTAAATAATAATATAATTGATGTCCATATATAGAGAGAGTGGGAAGGTTACAATTTAATAGCTTTAAATTAGGAAGACTAGACTAGATGATCTGCTATTTTCCTTCAGACTTCAGGGGTTCTGAATGGCAAAACTAGGATCTGACTCACTCCTTCAGTGCTTGGAGGAGTTGAAATGCGGGCATGATTCAAAGAGCCACTTCAGCATGATTACTCTCCCTTTACCTCCCTTTCTGCCTGCCTAATCCCCATGGGCTGCAAAAGAGTAGAAAAGAATCAGAAAAGGAAACAAAACTGGAAGGGAAATAAGGAGAATATTCATTCTGAGATTGTATGGACAAGGTATATTTTTTCTTTAGAGATACTCCTGTGTAAATTAAAGTCATCTGTAGCCTGAACATAAGTCCCATATCATTGTAACCTAGCAACCAAAATAACTTAGTGTCAAAGCTACTTGCTTATTCATGGACTTGCCATTTTTTCCTACCTGATTAAGTAGTTACGCTCCAATATCCACATGGGATATTTTCTACTTATGGATTCTATCTGTCTACCTATCTAAATATCTATCTTCATCATCCTTATCATCTAGCTCTTCCTTTGCCATCCTATACTGTCCTAAGATGTTAATTCTATTGCCCCAATAGTATGTGCCCAGAGAAAATGAAATTAATTACTTCACTGAAGTTAATAAAACATTTGATGGGCAAAAGATCTGTGAAATGCAAAAGTGTTAACTAGAACATTTTAGTTTGATAAAAAATATTCATAGATAATCTATGATTGTGTAGTGTTGATATAAATACTGAAAGTCTTTATACCGACTGGAAGTTTTTTTCTTGTGTTTTTTAAATGTTGAATACCAACAATGTTTAATGAACAAGTCTATTATTCCTATTTAATTCTTACTATTCATTTTTTTTAAAAAATAAATTTCTGCCAGAGCTAAGATTTGACAAGTATTCACTGAAATGTACATATTGCCTAGTTTACAGGAGTGAAGAAATAGGTCATTCTAGACAGAAGATATCTCAGGGAGGAACTACTTTTTCCCATGCATTTTTTGGGCAGGCAGGCCAAGACCTAGAAAGTTAAATGAACTTGGCCAAGGTTACTCCCCTACTGGTTGCCCACAGCTAGAGGTAAAGATTGACCCCCTGGCTTCCCAGGTGAGGGCTTCCGGGTGTGGTTCATCTACCAAGACATACAGGCCTAGAAACCATCTGTTTTAATCTTCTGTGACGTGTAAATCTTCACATTCTTCACAGATATCTTTTAAAAACGTATTTATTTCAAACTAATATTACAAAGTACTCATTAACTATTTACTCGACTTTTTAAAAAACACTTCATAGTCTATCCTCCAAAAGCTTGGGAATCCTAATTTATCACTAAATGTAAACATGCACCATCTGCTAATTACTTCCATCACTGAGATCAAAGCTGGCACAAAAGCCTTCTCTAGAGGTGACTTTCTTTCATTTCCTTTTTAGGGCATTTGAACTTCAGGAAATTGCACCTCAAGCTCTCATTTGCCAGGGATCCATCCATCTTCTCTTCAAAGCAACATCTTTTCTTTCATATTTGTTCCTTTGATAAATAGTCCTACAACATTTATTGCTGAAGGGAAGACCCCCCCCCAAAAAAACCCCACTATTATCTAGGCATATGATTTCTCCTACAGTGAAATATTTTGAGACATATCAAGAAGGGTTTTAATATGATGCATTGTTTTGCATGTAGACATAAACATGATTTTCTGAGGTAATTTATGTCTGCAATTGGTTGGGTGAATGAACCCTTATATCCTAGACATATAATGTATATGTTATGGATATTGTATTATGTTATGTGCCACTTAATAGTTCAGTCAATGACAGACTGCGTGTATGACTGTGGTCCATAAGATTATCATAGAGCTGAAAAATTCCTATCGTCTCCTAATTCTGCAGCAGTGTAATGTCACAGCGCAAAAGCTGTTCATGTGTTTGTGGTGATGCTGGTGCGAACAAACCTACTGCCCTGCCAGTCATATAAAAATATAACACATAGAATTATGTACAGTACTTAATACTTTGCAATGATGATAGCTTATTTTTTTCATATTTAATTTATTTATTTGTTCTATTTAGGCTTACATGATAACAGAGTGCAATTTGATTCATTGTACACAGAGGATAACATTTCATTTCTCTGGTTGTAAGTGATACTTACTCTACTATACTTCTTATCACTATTTTTGACTGTACTCCTTGTGCTTATAAAAAGTTTTCCCAGCAGTAGTCTCGTATATCTCATTTTACCACATCTCTTGATTGCATCGGGGATGTGTGGAGTGACTGATCTGTATGTATCATCAAGGTTTGTGTAAGACATTCTCTGATGTTCACAGTGATGAAATCACACAATGATACATTTCTTAGAATATATCCCTATCATCAAACTATGTGAGTATATAAAATATGATTCTATAAAATTTATATATATGTATATACACAAATATAAAATGTATAAAATATAAAATATGTAAAATGTATATGTTAATATCACATTGAAGAATATCTCTAAATCATGTTCCTGGATCATACTTGTCAGTATTCCTGGAGCCAATGATACAGGCCATAGAACATAGTGGAGAACATGGTAATTACTCTGATAATTTCACGACATACGTATGTATCAAAAATTATTTTGTAACACATAAATATGCACAGACAGTAATTTGTCAACTAAAAATAAAATAAAACTAAAAAAACAGGCAATCCTCTAAGCAAGGATTTTAGTAGTATCATTAATATAAGGCTGTGCAAGTTAATTCATCTACTGTAAATGATATGAGCATCAAATTACCATCTCAGTTTCTGACAGTTTCTTTTTTCCTCTGGAGTAAGAAAAATTCTGAGTGACAGAAAAAAAGGCAGAAGTTTTTGAATTAATTCAAGGCTGGTTTCTGTATTAAACAAGGCATGTTTCCTCCTCAAAATACACACATAAAACCTGTGTACAGAAATGAAAAAAAGAAAAAAGACTACCTTCCTTTAAAGAATAGATGAAAGTTGGTTGCATTGTGTGCAGTGCTCTCTAGAATGGAAAAGAAAAAAAATATCTGCTGAGAAATAAACACCCTTTGGTCAACACCCCAAATATGAATGCCCTGCCCTGTAGGACTTTGGGCTGCTCTTGCCTTCCTAGCTTTGATGTGGTCTATAGAAATGCATTAGTCTGATCATGTATTTGACAGCTACAAAAAAGTTAAGGTGAAGCAAATCCTCTACTCTTAATATCCTGAAATTATGTGCAACATTTGGTGGGAATATGCACTAGAGAACATTTTTTAAAATGTGAAGTTGGCTCATGGAATCTATCAGGTTCTCAAAGGGACCTGTGGCACAGCCCAGGTTAAGAACCATTGCAAGGAGTAAAGCATGGAAAGTGGAATCTCAAGCATCTAGCAGCACTTGGGGAGAGACTCCAAGCAAGCCTCTCTTCCCTAATGAAAAGGGTACATACTGTCTGATTTCATTTATATACAATTCTGCAAAATGTAAGCTAAATTGTGGTGACAGAAAGCAGATTACTGTTTGCCTGGGGACTGAGAACACAGGGCAATGGGAGGAGGGATTCTTATATGTTGTGAAACTTTTTTTCTTTTAAAATTTTAGACTTTATCACTGAATGAATTCTCATTTTAGGAAGACAAATCATCCTTGATGCCTAGGGATCTCATCTCCTGGACATAGGTGGGGAGTTGGGGGAGAAAAAGCTGCTCTGATCTTTGAATGTTCCTTGTAGTTGTATTTACCTTATGTGTGTTATCTTTCAGTACAACAGTTTTTTCTTACCAATAGTTTTAGTCATTCTTTCTCAAAACAGATGTCCAAGCCTAGGTAGCTATTCTGCTTCTGGGGCCACTTGTTTTGGGGTACCATTATTTTTTTTTACTTGTTTTTTTGCAAACTAACCTTCTTCTCATATAAAGCCAACTATTAACATCACATCCAGTTGTTCAGAGTTATTTCCAGGTACCAGTGAGAACTATGAAAATAAACATCTTAGTAAACTTAGAATAATAAAAATGATGGCAATGACTTTCACTCATTGCAGTTGGATTATGAACCAGAGATTGTGCTTTAAAAATAATATCTAAATTAATTGTCACAAAATTCTACAATAGACATTCTAATATTATCAGACAGAAAAAATGAATGTGTAGTAAAATTTGAGCAAATAACCCAAGGTTACACAATTATCAAGCTTAAGAATGAGGGAATTTGGAACAAGTAGACCTGACTCCACAGAAAAAGTATTTACTTTGCTCATTTTACTGATAATAATAATAATGAATTAAATAATAACCAATACTTGACATTCAAATAATAACCAATACTTGACATTCTGTTAGTTACAGATTAGTTTCCCACCAAATTGCATCTAAAGTTGAAACACTGTTTGATTTAAATTTCATCTCATGTTTCCTCCTAGAGAATCAACTTGTCAAAGACATGAAGAAAGATAAGAAAAGCTGAGATAATCCATCACTTTATACAATACAGAGATGGATGATTTTATTATTAATAACATTCTCTTAAGATGAAGACAAGTTAAAAACTCACTCTTCAAGGAACATGATTGCTATATTTTTCTGCTAGGTGCCTTCATCTTCCAAATCATTTTTTAACTTATTATACATATGTAATTTTCACATCTACTTTGCTCAGACATATTACTCAATGGAAAGTGCTACCTAGTTGGTGCTGGTGAGTGGGAGAGAGCACATTTCATGAAAATGAGATGCCGTACATAGCCTAATTGTTTTAATCACATAATGCAACAGTAGAATAATATTCTTTCATCTTGACTTATGCAAAGACTAATGTTTTAATATTGATTTTTTAATACAATCATTTGTACTCTCAACTAGTTTTATAGACTAAAAGAATTTGCAATTAAGATTTCACATTGTGTGATGTTTATCCTCTTGGACTGTGACTATTTAAGGAGAGGCCAATCTGCGTTTATTGCCTCCTGAAAGACCCACCCTTGATGTAACCACAGCCCTAAATCTACCAAGACATCAATGCATATGTGGCTTGCTGAAGGCCATTGAGTCCTGGCATTGCCAATGAGCTCAATTCCTCAGCTGTTAGTGAGCTGTACTCAGCAACTGTTGTCCCGAGTACCTTCACACCAAGTTTGGCAAAGTGACCCTGAAGGCTTTGCAAACTTTCTAGAATAAAATATGCATTTGTGTGTGTGTGTGTGTGTGTGTGTGTGTGTGTATTTCAAATCAAGCATGCTACATTGTTTTTATTTATATACATGTGGGTACTTTTTGTGGTCCTAAAATCAGAAACAAGTAAGTCTCCCTACCTCTGTACTCATATTTTCCCCAGTTTTATTTTTATCTCCTGTTCAGTCCAAAACTTCAAACAAAATGGACTTATTAACTGTTTACACATATATTCTCCCTGAGTTACACTGGGTTATCCGGTGTTTGGTTTATGATATTTAGAAATTCTAAAGGGCAAAGATAATTCTTTTTAACCTAGCATCCTTTCCTGTTAGAACAACACTTAATTTATACATCCTTTTCTTGTCATGTTCTTCCTAAGTTTATCTGGCAGAACTTATGGAAATTAATTCAGAAGAGAGGTAGTCAGAGAATTTACCTAATTTTTTCAACAGAAAGTCACCAATGGTAACAAATTAAATTTCCATAATTTGAGATATTTCCTTCCCACAATTATAAAATAACTAATATATTTGGAAGCTGGGATTAAGTATGAAAAGGATTAAGTAAAGTGTTTATTACTTGTTACATCTGTTTTTAGTAGAAGGATTATTTTCTTTGACTTCTGCCTCGTAGTTTTCACCCAAGTGTAGCAAGAAAGACACTTTACAATTATTTCCAGATGTATAGCAATTGCAGCTATAATTTTATCATTATTCACCAAATTTATAATTATCTTCAATTTGACTGATCATTGAGTATTATTACCATCTTGTCAGAGTTGCTTAGATAAATTCTATTTCAAAAAGATATTTGAATAAATGGATTTAAAGATTTGATTAAAGCACTAATATTAATCCATCCCTGAAATATTATCTCTTAAATAATATGTGCCCACTGTGTTGTCTCATTGTACTTAAATGACTTTTTTCAATGCTTACATAGATAGTTTTGGCAGATTTATTAAGGTATAATTGATATACAGTGAGCTATACAGGTTTAAAACATACAAATTTGATAAAGTTTAACCTATTGCATCTATGAAACTGTGTTCTTATATCAATGCAGCTATTTCAATACATGGATTTTTTTAATCAAAAAGTTTTCTAAAGAAAAATGTTAAATAAAACCACAACTTAGGTGGTCAACTTCCAATTTGGTTCATTTTATGTATCCCTTTTAACACTTGGGTAACATATTTTAGGTGATAAGTGGACTGGAATCAACTTTATAGCAGTTCTCAAATAGCCAATCTTTACTTACGTATTTTTACATAATATTCTCTTAATGTTATTTCACTATCTGAACATTTTTGCAGTCCAACTTTTGCAAGACCTATTTTTCTAATTCTGGATCAATTTATTTTATTCTACGTATCCTTGTAGCTACTATTCATTTGACCTGGTTATCTCAAATGTAAATTTCAAAGCATAACAAGATTACTTGAACAATTAGTTCTCATACTAAAACTATATGACTTCAAGATGTGTTTCCTTTTCATATTAGCCTGACTGCTAGTTAAACATTTCCAGAGAAAAATGTGCGTGTCCTTAGAAACCCTCAGTGCCCTCAAACCTAGCTGCTCAGAGGTGTCCTGGCCTTCAATTGTCTGCCTGGCCTGAGGCTTGCACCTACAGCGAGCAGTCGCATGTTGCCAGCAGGGTGGGGCCGTGATGTGGCCTTAAAGTAGTCTTCCTTCAAGTAAGGAACATTCTCCTCCTGCATTCCTGCTGGCGTAGAGGGAAGGCAGACTGCAAGTCTTCTAACACATTTCTCTGAAATCCAAGTGCTTTTGTTTTTTTCTTGAAATCTTGATGACAATGTCTGGTTTTTCTGAGCTCAGAAGATTAGTCTATTTCTGAGCTGTAAAGATTTGAGTTATGTCTCACATAGGTATTGATTATTTAATATCTTTATTTCTTCTGGCACTAGTTCTTTTAAAGATATCCATGCTTTTTTTTTTGTTGTTGTTTTTGTTGTTTCTGACATTCAGAAAAGATAAGGAGGATGAACTACTGTTTTCTATGTCTTCCTCATCATAACCTCAATAAAAACATTTATACTAGAAAAGAATTCACTATGTTATTGCTCATGAAGTGTGCTGTTCTCAGGAGGTGAATGGACTCTTGCATCTTGTATATGTATAGGAGACTGTAAATCCCTCGTAGGTAATTTATTTTTGCATCTTCTCTAAGCTGGCAGAGTATCCACATATAGCCAATGCTTAACAATTTTTTATAAAATGAAACTATTTGGCACAAAAGAGTGTTAAACACAATGCCTTATTATGTCAGGCTAAAGGCACAGTAATCATAAGAGAAATGCAAAGAATTTGAAAATTAATATCAGCTTCCAAAATTTATTTAATATACATTTAAGTAGAGATTTTTACAGGTGAGTCATTATTGTCTGGACCCTTAAAAAATGAGTGTTTAATACCATTTCTGTATTGTGAGTTAATTGTAGACTTTGCTTGCTTCAGGGACAGGCAGATTAGACAGTCTTAAAAATTCAATGAACATTAATATTTCCACCATCTAGTGGAAGAGACCTTTATATAAATCTCACCATGATAAAAGAAACAAACAAATAAAAAACAACTACAAAGTAATCCACAGAAAAGATTATTTTCTAAAAGTTCATCTGCAACATTGTCCCATCAGTGGCTCACTTAGCCTGCTCTCTGCAATTTAGTCCAGCCCCTTGTTCCCATACCCACCCTCAGCATAGTCTCTACAGTTAGAAAAAAAAAGCAATGTTGCTGTTCTCCTCAGCTCCCAAACTGGTGCAGCTGTTGGGGCAACAGAAACTTGGTTTGGGCTAAGCAGAAGAGATAAGATCAAAGTCCCAACCAAAACGGAATAAGAAGTAGCCTGCCCTTTGAGACCTTGGCTGACTGCACATCAGCCTCGTGTTTATAGTGTTCAGCACACCACAAAGAAGACTTGGGGACAGCATTTGGATGAGTTGTCCTAGTTCCTCTGTGTTTTAGGTTCAGGAGAAGTCAGTTATATATCTCAGAGTTCTTTTTCTCTCTGAGTAGCTCCCTAAATCCCATCTTGTTGAAACTAGGTTGAAATATTCCCTTTGCTTTATAAGGATATGGTCAACTAAATTTTTAAAAAGTGTAATTATTTAAAAGTTAATAATTTAAAATGTCTATTTCAGAAAAGAGAAATGATCAGAACAACACAGAAGTTCAAGATTTTGGAGACCTGCCATCCTTTTTTGAGGTCAATGACCAACATTTAAAAAATGTTCCTTCCTTATGAACAGTCCCTTCAGTTGAATTCTTAGAGCCACTAGTCCTTTGCTAGATTCTGTGACCTGAGCTTTTTCTTTTTCTTTCTTTTTTATTAAAGGAAAATATAATATTGAGTACGTTATTGCACAAGTTTCTTGAAACCTAGAATTTTATATTCTAGTTTCTTGAAAACCTAGAATTTTTTTCATTTTATATTCATATAAATATTTCATATAAATCATTCATATAAATAAAGCAAATGAAATATATAATTCAAATACATTAGAGCAGGCATGTCAGCATTCAATATTGGCCATGTCACTAGGAATCTTTGCAGATTTTTATGGACAAGTGATGGGAAGGGTCCAGGTTTAGCATGTAGAATGTTGACGTAATTCTAGTATACATTAAAACCTTATTTATGCATGACTCTTTTTATTAGGAAAATAGGTATTTTTGAATTTATAATTCAAGAATTTCTATTTAGTTAATTTAAAAAAACCTTTGGTTTATCCCAGGACCATAGCACATCTTTGTAAAGATTTCATGGCTCTCTCTTTTTAGTTTTTAGTTTCATTGGCAGGTGAAAGGCTAGAAAAATTATATTCCATACTTGTAAGATTATGTCAAAATGAATCTCAGTATTATGTATAACTATAATGCATAATAAAAACAAGTCAGGGGTAGTTCTTCCCTCTGCTTTAAATATAAACAATCTTTTTTTACCATTAAGTTACTACCCATTTAACCACAAGTGCTGTGTACTAGTTGCTGAGAGATCTATGGTTACTTTTAGGTATAGGAAGGGCATCAGTGATGACCACAAAAGCAGTGCCTCTTTATTCTTGCAATATTTGTTTGTTTGCTCCAGTTAAATATTAAATGAAGCAGACATATTTAGCTGTTAAATCTCTATTTTTATTTTACTTATTTACTTTAGTATTTCGTAGGAAAGCATACCCGGAACAACACTTTGAAACAAGCTGCTAAAAAAGAAGCTCAAGAATTAGGATTTCATGATTATTATTTTCCATAACAAATAATCTCCCATATATGCACAGAAGATGTCTGTGGACTAGTTTTACCTGTAATCTTCATTGTAATAGATCACCACCTGTAGTGAACAGCTTTTGTCAAAAACAGAGCTTTTGGATTTTTGAACAGCTTTATTAAAAAATAGAGTTTTTGAAAGGAAGAGTTCAACTCTATGGTACAACTTTTCTATATAAATTAAATTCAATAGACTTTGACTGCCTGCCATGTATAAATTGCTGGAAATTGGGCAAAGATAAAAACAAAGCAATTTTGGTTTTCAAAACTCAAACTTTTGTGAAAGAGTTTCACAGATTCATGTAATTTATGTACATAATGCAATGTATATAAATTGACCTTATGTATATAACATTATAATATTGGCCATGTTACTAGGAATATGTGCAAATTTTTATGGACAAATTACAATCACAGATTCATGTAATTCATGTACATAATACAACATACATAAATTAACCTAGTACACTGTGATTGTGGTCATATTCTGAGAGGGGGGCAAATAAGCTGCAGTGACAGGGAGCTTTCACAGAGGAGGTGACTTTGGGTCAAGGTCTTAAAGACTAGGCAGCCTACATGGGATTGTGTTTCCCCCAACAGAAAAACAAGAGCAAAGCAAGACAGTGTTACAATGCATGACTTGTTCAGAGACAGGTGAGCAATTCAAGCGCCTGGAATGTGGAGAGCATAAGGAGTGTAGTAAGAGGGAAGCTAAGAGGGTCAACTGTGGACAGAACATGACAGCCTCAGATGACTCACGAGGGCATTTAGACTCTATTGTACACAGAACTACCAAAGTGGAATGAGCATGGAGACTCGTTGTATGCAGGAAAGATGTATTAGGAACTTTTTATAACTTATATTTTGTATATTTCTTATTAAATACATACTTTTAAAAGTATTTTTTTTTCAATTTACTTATTAGTAGAACAGTGAAGGAATATCTTATGCCAATTAAAGTATAACTTTAATTGATTTTTTTCCCTGATGAAGAATACACTCAAAAGCGTGGAAGCTACTGCAAAGGATACAAAATTTCATTCAGGAGAAAGAAGTTCAGGCAATCTATAATGCAACATGGTGACTGTAGTTAATAAGAATGTATTATACACCTGAAAATTACCAAAATAATAGATCTAAGTATAAGTATATAATTAATTAATTAATACTGATATTAATTAGCTTGATTTATCCATTCTGCAATGTATACGTATGTCAAAACATCATGTTGTACATCATAAATATTTAAAATGTTAGTCAATTAAAAAAATTAATAGAAATCAAATTAAATTACTCTGGAAAAAATAGTACAAGACCATTGCTATAAATGACTACCTCTTACCCAGTCTGAAAAGAAAATGGAAAAAGATTTTTTTTCCCTGAATTAGATGATATTTTCTAAGTCAGTTTTTGTGACACTGTGACCAAAATATTCTATAATAACAACTTACCAGAGGAAAAATTCATTTTGAGATCACATTTTCAGAGGTCTCTGTCCATAAATGGCCTACTTCATTGCTCTGGGCTCAAGGTAAGGCAGCACATCATAGGGGAAGGCCATCGAAGAAAAGCTGCTCAGCTCAGGATGAGATTAGGAAGCAGAGAGAGAGAGGAAGGGGCCACAGGAAAGATAAACTCTTCTAGGAGGCAGGCTCTCCTGTGATCCATCCCCTCCATCCAAACCTAACCTGCCACCTGCCTAGAGTTACCATCCAATTTGTCCATTCAAACTAGGATGAAAGGATTAACCATTTTACCTCTGAATATTTCTGCATTAACAGGAACTTTTGGGGGACATCTCATATCCATATCATAACAATGATGGAGGTTATTTGATCTGGAAGGATTTTTGAGATACAGTTTAACATCTTTCTACGCATGAACTAGAGTGTAGTAAATGGAAATGAACTGAGGCTCACAGAGTGTGTTTATAATAGGGTCGAGTCTGGATAATCCACCTGCATTCCTCCCATGAAATCCACAGGTTTTGTCTTAACTGATGACATTCCCATCCTTTTACAAGTATTCCATCAGCAAGTTAAGCACATGTCCTGTGTTCATGGCACTAACGATAAAACCCAGATAATATTAGCTGAAGCAGGAGAAAAAGAAGATATGTACTAAAATAAGAGGCACTATTTTAGAAAAAAAATTATAATTGTTAAAAAAGCAGTTAAAGTGAAAGATTATCATCTGGAAAACTTGTCATAAGGTATAAATCTTTACTCTTCAAACTATCAGATAAAACAACGCTTCCACTCTATGATAAAAGGGAAGAAGCTGGGCAGAGGGAACATCTCAGGCATAGGTCCCTTTACAAACCTCATGTATTGAACTCAAAGCTGAGATTCTTACAACACAATATTGCATTGTTTTGGAATTTCCCCTCTTCACTCTTTTAAAACTTTTAGGAAAAAATCATACCCAGGCAGGACAATAGAGACTCTGCTTTGGGGTGAGATGGTTATTATTTTTGTTGATTTCAATTTCATCACAAGTGGGTGGAGTTTATTTGTTTGTTTTTAAGCTATTTTCTTCACTATTTCAGGGAAGTCAAATAATATTTTAAGTTTGTGGCCACAAACTGGATGGGCATGGGTAGAATTTGACTTACAGCACTATTTTTGTCTGTGTTTCCTCATATAATTTATCCTTTAAACATTTTGAAATATAATTTTTATTTTTGAAAACTTGAACCAAGAACATTTATGTGTTTTACCTAGACATAGACTAATGTTTACACATTCTACCAGATTTTTGTTGTAGTTTTCTCTCTCATACACATATACCCAACAATTTTTTAAAAGTTATTCAATAATAGATTGCATATATCCTTTGCCTCTGTGCTTTGTATTTCAATTTGTGTTTTTTTAAGAACAGCAACCACCTCATAACTACAGTACAATAATCAGTTAGAAAATTTAACATTGAAACATTAATCTTATTTACTGTCCATATTGCCCATCTAACCCTCTTTGGTGATGTTAATTTTAATCACTTGGTCAAGGTTTTGTCAATTTTCTCCACTGACTTGTTACTTTTCTTCTCTTTTGTAATTAAAAGGGAATTTGTGGAGGATGCTTTGAGACTATGAAAATATCCTATTCTTTATTCAACTCCTAAGGATTAATAATTCTTCCCTAAATAATTTTTTTCCTTATTAAGGCTGTAAAAGGATGGCTTTATAATGTCATTGTTCCTTCTTTATGTTAGAACTATATTGTCTGCCTCCCTCCCTCCCTCCCTTCTTTCCTTCCTCTCTTCTTTCTTATCACTATACTATAAATTCATGACATGGTTTTATTCAATAGGTTGTTTTTTATTTTAATTTTCTCCATCTTTTATTGTGGTAAAATATACAACATAAGATTTGTCATCTTGAACATTTATCAGTGTACACTCCAATAGTGTTAAATACATTTATAATGTCAGGAAACCATCACCATCTGTCTCCATAATACTTTTTACCTTGCAAAACAGAAACTTTATATCACTATACAAGTTCCTATTCCATCTACTCCAGGTTTCTAGCAACCACCATTCTACTTTCTGTTGGTAGAAGTTTTACTACTTTAAGTGCCCCACTTAAGTCATACAGTATTTGCTTTTTTGTGACTGGCTTATTTTACTTAGCATAATTTTTATAGATTCATCCATGTAGTAATATGCGTCCTTTCTTTTAAAGGATGGATAATATTCCATTGTGTGTATATACCACATTTTACTTATCCATTCATTTATTAATAGACACTTGGGTTGTTTCTACATATGGGGAAGCGTACTGAGGATTGAACTGGGCACTGAACCACTGAGCTACATCCCCAGCCCTATTTTGTATTTTATTTAGAGACAAGTCTCACTCAGTTGCTTAGCACCTAGCTTTTGCTGTAGCTGGCTTTGAACTCATGATCCTCCTGCCTCAGCCTCCTGAGCAGCTGAGATTACAGATGTGCACTGCCATATGACATGTTTCTACATTTTAACTATCATGGATAATGTTGCTGTGAACATAGGTATATGAATATCTCTTTAAAATTCTACTTCCAATGTTTTTTGGATATGGGTTCAGAAGTGAAATTGATGAATCTGAAGTGATTCTATTTTCAAGTTTTTGAAGAACCACCATATTGTTATATTGCTTTCTATAAGGACTGCACTGTTAGGAGTGGTGAATGAATTATGGATCTTTGAACTGCCTAAAAAGACAAAGGCGACATTGGTGCAAAGACATCGAAGATCACTCAATCGCCATCCTGTTCTAAGGGGGATTCTGTGCCAGCCATGGAATTTATTAGTTCATGGCCTTGGGTTCAAGCTTATGGATGCAAGCTGATAAGCCTAATCAGGCTGCTTTTACCCTTAGCTTCAGCTCTGTTTATCTTAAAGAAGCTTTCCCCCAATAAATCCTTTTGATTTTTAAACCTGTATGATAAATGTGCTGAGCTTGCTCGTGGTCAGTCTTCCTCCACCAGAGTTTGGCTGATCCACCGGGTCCCAACTTTTTTCTCTACTCATGCATTTGTCTGTTTTTTCTTAATGTTCCTCTCTGCTCAGTTCATGTCGACCTGAATAAAATTGTCATGCAGGATGTGACACTGTACTACTTTCATTCCACCAAGACAGCCCAATTCTATCTTCTCCACATCCCCACCCAAACTCATAATTTATTTCCTTCCTCTCTTCCTCCCTCCCTCCCTTCCTTTCCTTTTTTCTTTCTTGTTTTGAAAGTAGCCATCCTAACTAATGTGACAAGGACTTGATGTCATTGTGGCTTGACTTTGTGTTTCTCTACTAATTAGTGACACTGAGCATTTTGTATATGATTATTGGCTATTTACATATCTTCTATGGAGAAATATTTATTCAAGTCCTTTGCCCGTTATTGAATTATTTTTGTTGTTGTTGTTGTTATTATTGAGTTTGGGGGTCTATATCTTTGGGACATTCATCCCTTATAAAATATATAACTTTCAAATATTTTTTTTCCATTCTGTGGCTTGACTTTTTACTCTGTTGTCAGCATTTTTTTTAAAGCACAAAATTTAAAAATTTTTATGAAGTTCAATTTGTCTGTTTTTTTCTTTGTTGCTAATGCTTTTGGTATCATATCAAGAAATCACTGCTCAATTCAATTTTGTGAAGATTTCCCCCTATGTTTTCTTCTAAGAGTTTTATAGTTTTAGCTCTTACATTTAGTACTTGAATCAACTTTGAATTAATTTTTGTGTACAATATCAGATAAGGGTCCAACTTTATTTATTTATTTTTTGCATGCAGATATTCAGTTTTCCCAGCACCATTTGCTACAAAGGCTGTCCTTTCCCCATTGAATGTCTTGGCACTCTTGTTGTAAATCATTGACTATATATGTGGAAGTTTATATCTGGGCTCTCTGTTCTGTTCTATTGGTCTATATGTCTATATGTCTGTCTTTATGCCAGTATCATACTGTTTTGATTATCATAGCCTTCTAATATGTTCCAAAATCAGGAAGCACAAATCTTTCTACTTTTTTTTTTTTACTACTTTTTTGAGATTGGTTTGATTCCTCAGGGTCCTTTGAGATTTCATATAAATTTTGGATGGCTTTTTCTATTTCTATGAACAATGGCACTGGCATTTTGATAGTGATTACATTGAACCTGTACATCACTTTAGGTAGTATTGATATCCTAATGCTATTAGATCTTCCAATCCATGAACATGGGAATGTATTTTTTTGTTGTTGTTGTTACTGGAGAGTAAACTCAGGGGCACTCAACCACTGAGCCACATCCCCAGCCCTATTTTGTGTTTTATGTAGAGACAGGGTCTCACTGAGTTGCTTAGCACCTCACCATTGTTGAGGCTGGCTTTGAACTCACTATTCTCTTGTCTCAGCCTCCCTAAATGTTGGGATTACAGGCTTGTGCCACCACACCTGGCTGGGAATGTATTTTAATTTTCATGTTCTTTGATGTATTTCAGCAACAGTTTGTAGTTCTCATTGTACAACAATTTTCTTTTTTTATATCTCTCTTCTTCTCAGTTACTCAATCTATCAACAACATTGAAAATAGTTTTAGGATGACTATATGCATACCACTACAAAAAAATAAACCCACTGAGAAGAGACCAAGATTTGTTTGTAGTCCTTATCTTTTAATAATTTATAATTGAAATCACCTACAGCTTTATCTTTTTATTGTTGATGGTTTTATCTCTGTTACTGCTATTATATGTTTTACATTTCACAATATTGTTGAACTTGTATTTACATGTCTATTGTGTGTGTATATATATATAATGATGGTGAGTGCTTTTTGCTGGAAACACACTAGTTCAGAGTCTTCACCAGTACTCATTATCTTACCTCTAGTCTGTTATTTGGCTGGTCTCTAAAGGCATTGAGTTTTTCAACACTCTGAAAATATATGTCAAATTATTTTGAAATCAATAAAAATATTTTTGTTATGTAAATAAATTATCCATAATGAAAATCTCACTCCATTGTTGGTGTTTTAAAAATTTTATTTTACATGTATTTTTTAACAACATACATTATAATTCGTTTTTGTCTAAGACATATATTTTTCTACCTGGTGCTGTCCCCAAGTAAAGTGATAGGTTTTTACTTATAATGTTAGATGATTCTCTCAGCTAGAGTAATAATAAGTACATATTACACATATATAAAATAGTAACTATTAAATATTATCATAAACTTCATATAAAATGTCTTCATATTGCTTGACATTTACAAATCCAGTGACCTTCATGAAAGAAAATTATTTCATATTTTCTACCAGTCCCACTTTTAAGTCATTTTAAAAGAAAAATCCATTACTTGAATGTAAAATTAAATACTTAAATATAAAATTGAATACTTTATTAATAATCAAAGGCATACTTATTCTAAGTAGTTATTTAATCAGCTGTTAATTTTTTCAGCATCTGTTATTTTCTAACACCACTCCACTTTTCTAACAAGTGAGTGTCTACCAATTCTGCTCAATTAAATCCTGACCTTATCCACCTGCAGTTGGTGTCAGATCCCACAAGTGAAAGAACTCAGTCCCACAAGATGCTTCCACTTCAGACATGAATCTCAGGTCTCAGGCCATTTGCATTTCTGACCAAGTGGCTACAAGTTGGGAGTTCCCACACTTCTCCATAGGTCAGATGCTGTGTCATTAACTTGCCAAAGAAAACATTTTACTTATGTTTATTGGCTTACTACAAAGGATACAACTGAAGAATAGCAAATGGAAGAGATATATAGATCAAGGTATATGGATAGAGTGATGAGTTCCCACATCCTCTTCAGGTGTGCCACCCTCCCCTCACCACCCTGGAAGCTCTTAGAATCCCATTGTTTAAATGTTTTTATAGAGCTCATTCTCTAGCACTCCTCCTTTCCCAGGATATCAGTGAGTGGGCCAAAAGTTCCAACCCTCCAACCACTTGGTCTTTCCGGTGACCTGAGCCATCCAAGGCTCTCCAGGAGCCCCTCCCTAGGTCAACTCATTACAAACTCAGGTGAGACTGAAAGGTGCTGTTTAAGTCAGTTTTTTCAAAAGACCTGACAAAAACAACATAGAAGAAAGAAAGTTTATTTAGAACTCTCAATTTCTGAGATCCCAGTCCATAGACTGTCAACTCCATTGCTTTGGTTCTAAGTGAGGCAAAACATCATGGCAGAGGTGTATAGAGGAGAAAAGCAGCTTAGGATATGGCAATCGGGAAACAGAGAGAGAGAGAGAGAGTTTCACATACGAGAGACAAAATAGAAACCCCAAAGGTATGCCCCCAGTGAATTACCTCCTCTAGCCTACACTTACCACCCAGTTAATTCATTCAAGTGGATTAATGCACCTATTAGGTGAAGACTCTCATAACCCAATCATTTCACCTCTAAACTTTCTTGCATTGTCTCACACATGAGCGTTAGCGGGACATCTCATATCTAAACCATAACAGGCATTCTTCATGAATAGTAAACCACTTCTGACCTTCAGGAAATTCCAAGGACTTCAGGAGTTTTGCAACAGGAACTGGGGAAAAAAATACATTTCTTATTATCCTACATGTGTATATTTCAGATTAAAAAATATGTCTTTTCCTTTGGTTTTCCATAAGGAAATGTTGAAAGAAAGAACCATGTGAGATACAAAAAATGATTGAATACATTGAAAGAGAGAAAAGCATTAGAAGAAAGCACGTAGAGATGAAGGAGAAAAAGAGCAAAGTGATGGCTTCAAACAACTGTTGTAACTTTCTATAACATCTTGAAGATTTTCACAGAATAAACCTAAAATTGGAATTGGCATTAACTCTGAATATTAATTATGATAAAATTCTGATTATTTGAAATTATAAGTCTTTTTAAATAATGCTGATATGGCAGTGATCATGGTGATGATATTATGGTAAATTATACTACTGAAAGATAATGTCTCTTTAAGTTTGTCTGTAGTTTACATATACATCAGACTTAAAAATGAAGTAATGATTAGATGTTTTCATAAATACATAGCTCATTTTTTAACTGTGAAAAAAAATTCTGAGTAGCTTTGAATACTATATGAAAACATGACCATATAAATGTTCTTGAGATTTAATGACTTAGGAATCATTTTAATGTAAGGCAGTTGTTACAGGAAAGTTAAGTTATTATGATCATTCATTAACCAATGGTTCAATTTTGTTTCTGTCGGAAATATGCAGCCACCAGAGTAATGTTACTGGGTTACAAAAGTAAGTGCAGTAAATTTGCCTTATGCTGGCTTGTCAAGTATTTAGTTCAATAAAGAAATGCCACATTAAAGTGTCTAAAGTAGCTCCCAGTGGTAAATTTGGGAATGTAAGAATAATGAAAATAAGAATAGCTTTTCCCATTTGAAGAAAACTAATTAATTGTTTCTCCTCAGCTAGCATCTTTAATGGGCAAGTGAATAAGAGGCAGTGTCCTTTTGCTAAATATCATTAGGAAAGTTGTGTGATTTCTGTAGTAATATGTTTTATACTTATTGTCTTTCTAGATAGTTTCATTCATCTACTTCATTCCTATACAATTCTAAGAAGATATGTATATATGCACATATATATACTAGTTGAAGCCTAAATTTATATTAAATTTGTTCCCAGATCAACAGAAAAATTAATAAGTTAAACCTCAAAGAATAATCTCCAAAGTTGACAATATCAACAGTAGTTACTATGAACTGTGTCAGACATTGTATCTCTTCCATAAACTTTCTTGTTTCCCTTTGCCCTATTTCTGATGGATAGAACCATAGAATCTATGTGCAGAAAGAAGTTTCCACTTATTGTTCCCATTTCATTTTATAAAACTGCAAAATAATTCACCTAATGTGCGTTTGCAAATCCAGACTTCAAGAAAGTCTCTCAAGTAAATTTTTTTCTCTAAAAGGTTTACATCTTCACACCAAATACTCTAAATTTTTTGACTTTTCTGTCTTTTTTAATGTTAAAGTTTGCCAAATATTCCTGTAGGGGTGTCTTCCTGAAATGCACATATTCATTCGACAGTCTTCTAGCATATATGTAAATAGAGTGAAGGGAAAAAAATAAGTTTGGTTGTTCTGGACTCTAAAATTTTATGTGTGTAGCTTAGCTGCATCAATTACTCACCCAGTATAATGTGAAATATACACATTATTCATATTCACTGTTAACAAGTTTTCATGGCAACTACAAAATCAAATAGATTTTCCCATGAAAACTACTGAAACATGATTATCCATCTGAATTTATGATTACCAATGAGTTTTTGTATTTCTGTATTAAATTTTATTTATGCTTTGCTATGTTCTTATTTATTTATATATAATTTTATTCGTACATGACATTTGTATGTTATTTATGTACTATATAATCATATTGTATAAAATGCAGAAATACATTTTGTATTTTGCCTATGTACATGTTTGTAAATTTATTTCTTTATAAATATTTATAATCAAATTTTATTGTGTTAGATTTACTTATTTCTTAAAGTCGATTTTTCTAACATACTTTCTTCTGTCTTTATGTTATCACAATAATTATGGTTCAGTAAATTTGCCATAGCATTTTTGTCACTGAGTTATTCACCAAAAGCTTTTGTATACACACATAGACACAGATGGTGCCTTGGAGAAAACACTAATACTCTGCTATTATAATAGCTCACTTAAATTTAGGTTTGTTCATTGAACAGACTTACATTTGTATTTTCAGGTTTGTAAGAGGATTACTTTGTCAGACACCTTGCTAAGGCCTTCATCAAAAATGGAAAAAAAACCCCAACTTTTTCCTAGTTAATTCCTTGTTAAAACTAATGACCCTTTACTCTCTAAGCATTCTAAACATAATATTTACTCAAGAATTTTGAGAGAGACTGATGTCAAGGTCACCAGTCTATGGTTTAAGTATTTACCTTCTCTTTATTCAGATTTGGAACAATGGTAACCATTCTCCTATTTCTGAGTAACTTTGATGAGAACAATATTTCCTTAAAGATCTGGGCAATGGGCCCAGTCATTCAGCTGCAATTTCTCACTGATCCTGGGATTAACTTTATCTAGGAAACCTAAGCTCCCTTAGAATAAAAAGCTTGCTCTTTCACAATTTTCTCCCCATTTTTCTGCTACTCATTGCATTATTAAATTTTTTCCCCACCAATATGATAAAATCATCCCTTTGACAGAATAGACAGGGTTGGGATGTTTTTACCTTATCATTTATAAACATGATGCCATTCACCCAAATCATCAGACCTATTCTTTGTTTTCCTGGGACTGCAAAATATTTGAGACAAAAAATATTTTTGTCTCAGAAATATTTATTTTTGTTTGTTCTTAGTATTTTTCCAAGTCTTGGTTCCTTCTTGGCTTTAACCCTTGGTATTCTGTTCTTACAGTAGGTCAGTTTCACCTTTAGTATTCACCCTGACTATGCATCATGTTTTAAGCTAACATTTATTGAGAATTTTAGATACATTATCTTATTTGATACAATATCCTAAAAAGGTAGGTATTATTAACCCATTTTACAGGTAAGAAATTAAGTAATTTGACAAAGTTAAGCATCTAGGATATGATAGAACCAAACTAATAGCATCAGTCTTATTTTAGAGTCTTTATTCCCAACTACTCTGATATGTTGATTCTTCCTTCTATATTTTCTTAATCTATAAAGCTCCTTTCATAACCATATCAATGAGCCTTTTCTTCTTGTTCAAAGGTGTTAAGTACAAAATAACTTCTTGGAATCTCTCTCTGCCTTGTTGAATAATTAGTCTCACTTAAAGTAGACCTACGTCTGACTCTCTTTGAATTCTTTGGTGTTTAATTCTCTGAATTCTAGAAAGCATGGCTGACTGTGACTAGGATTTCCCTCTTTTGATGTCCCAAAATTAATGAACACATTTTACCAATTTTTTGTCAAACTCCATCAGCAGATTTGTTTTTGAAACTAGGGATGAGGATATATCCTTATGGTTTCTTTGACTTTCAGAGACTACCAAACAAGACAAGTAAAGACTTTTCAGATATACTTTTTACAACCCAAAACTAAAGCAAAATTGTAATACAATAAAGCAATATAGTAGGTGGCCAGTTTGGAGCGATGAATGGACACAGAGATTTGAGTGATTCAGTTGAGATATGAGCTTTTCTGTAGTCATGACAGGAAGAGGTATACAAAGAGGAAGCAATAGAGATGTTAATACCCATCAAAATATCTTAGAAATTAAAAAATAAGTTTACAAAATAAAAAATTCTAAAGAAGAGTGGAAAACTCTAGTCAAATCTATGAAAATGAACAAATGCAAAATTAAGAAAGAGATGAAAAAAGAAGAAATATATGTAAGAAAAAGACAAGAGAACCCATCCAGGAGAATTTACACCACATCTCCCACCACTACACACTCACTCACTCAAGAGGGAAGAGGAGGCTCACTCAGTTCAACAAATAACAAAACATGGCATAAAATTTTTTTTGTGAAATTTTAGAAAATAATTTCCTAAAATCTTTAAGAAAGGAAAAAAAGAGTTAAGTGCATTATCTACAAAGTCAAAAGAATCAGAAAAACAAGACTTTTTCACCAGTACACTACATGATTTTTAAATAGCCATGGGAGATGATGCACAGTGCTTTTGAATTTTTGGAGAAATGCTTTTGATCCACAATTCCATATCCAGCCATACAAATGAAATTGTGAGGGAAGAACTAAAATATTTCAATAATACAGCTAATGTATGAAATTCAGTCCTGTAGGTACCCTCTTATCCTAGAAAGAAAATTATGAGCTTCCACCTCTCTATTTTTCTGCAATTCAAGTCCTAAGCAATAAATTTTGGAAATTAATTAGAAGATGGAAAGCATTCTTCAAATAGATTCTACTCCTTGTCCTAGAAATATTCTTTCAGCAGGTGATGTGGCACACAACTGCAGTTCTAGCAGCTTGGAGGCTGAGACAGCAGGATCGCCAAGTTCAAGGCCAGCTTCTGCAACTTAGGGAGACCCTGTCTTGAAATTAAAAAAAAAAAAAAAAGAGAGGGCTGGAGATGTGCTCAGTGGTTAAGCATCCCTGGATTAAATCTCTAGTACCCCCCAAAAAAGTTCTTTTAAAGTTTGAAATTTGCTTCTATTTAGATTGTAGCGTTTGGAACAATATGTAGTATCCAATGCTTAATGAAAGGAGACAGTTTACATTGGTGGATGAAACCTGAATGGAACGCCTCCCTGGAAAACTACCAAGAAGGCCCAGTGCTGTAACTTGGCAATAAAAACATTTATAAGTTTCCAGTCACACTACATGGACTTTCTTTCCTCAAATGGTAAATTTTTTTCTGATTTTGATTTCTGCTTATCTGCATAAGCACTTTTGCTGGCAGGAGCTATTTAATTCTGTCTAGATTTCCTCAACAGGCCCACTTGCAAGTAACTACATATTATGGTAAAAGTGAACCAACCATTCTTGTGACTCTGTTCTTTTGGTTGTTTATAGGTTAGCTCTGCTGGTACAGAGTTCTTGGCTTGCAATTTTCCTATTGATTTTTAGAGGTGAAATAATGCCCTTCTCTTACATGAAGGAAGGAACTGGAGAGAAAAAACATTTCTACATGTTGATATTCAGATGAGCTCAAGAGACAGCTGTCTGATCCACTGCCAATTTAAGTCACTTCCAAACTGTAGGAGGCCAGCATCAACTGGGAATATTAAGATGTCTGACAAACATCATACTGTATTGACACAGAGGAAGAAGCCAAAGCTCAACCCAAACACATAGAGGAGGCAAAAAGAAGCCAGTCTCGAATTTGGTAAAGCCTGGCAAACTTTTTTCTCTAGACAATTGACTCTACACATTCAGTTTTGATTGGCAGTGGAAAACAATCTTACCTTTCTTTTAATTAGTCTAACTCGAATGTTCAGGTTGAGAAATAGGACAAATAAAACCTCCAAAATATTCCAAGGAATCTTGGTCTTCGTGCTCTATATCACTTAGAAATGCAGGTAGAGTTCGTTAGATTTTGAAAATAAATTTCTGTGGTTCAGTCACTTGTACTCTACACAGAAAAATTAATTACTAGAGAAACTAAAAATTTAAACTTTTATTTGTGCAGTTAGCAAACCACTCAGGCAGCCTATACTTCTCCCTACATTATTCCAGGACTTGCTAGAGAACCCTTGAGCCAGGCAAGGAGACATGGCCTCCATGCTCTTTAGTTATACAACCAGCTGAAGATTCATTCTGATTCTTTTTCAGGTTGTCTTAAAACTCTTTAGTTTTTTGGGTTTTGTTTTTGTGGGGTTTATTTTGTTTTTGTTTTTGTTTTTTTTGTTTGTTTGTTTTGTTTTGGTACTGGGGATTGAACCCAGGGACACTTAACCACTGAGCCATATCCCCAGCCCTTTTTTGCCTTTTATTTAGAGATAGGATCTCACTGGGTTGCTTAAGGCAGCATTAAATTGCTAAGGCTGACTTTGAACTTATTATCCTCCTGTTTCAGCCTCCCGAGATGCTGGGATTACAGGCGTGTGCCATTGCATCGGCAAAACTGAAATCTTGAAACTTAAATTCTGAAACCAGAAATCAAAACTTTTAACATTTTCTTGATATAATCCTCATGAATAGAAATAATATTATGAATGCAGTTTCCAGTATTTTCCAGGACAAACGTCTTTTTTAGTAAATGGCCTCTAGAAAATTGCTCTGTGAATGTTTAAACACTATGATTACAGCTTTTTAAATGACCAGAAGTCATTACTCAAAAGCTTGCTTACCACACAATTACTGGGTCATGTGCTTCTCTTGTGCTGCATGCTACTCCAGCATAATTCAACTTTTGTTGAAAAAATAGATGTTGTTTGTGTCAGCACCAAAAAAAATCACTGTCTTTTATGGGAATCTTTAAAAAAAAAACAAAACTTGGATTCTTCTTATGAAATCAAGCACATGGAACATAGGTATGAGGAATATTGTATTTCTACTATGTTACTGAACATTTGTTGATTAAGTGCCAAGTTCATCACTTCTATAATGATTATCTCATATATTTTAATCAAGACATTGCTCCTTTGAGATGGGCACCAAAGTTATCTCCATTTTGAAGAGAATGACATTGACTATGAGACAGCAAGTCCTCTGTCACCTGAAGTCGCTCAGCAACTACATTGAGTTGTTGAAATAATTGTTGGGAAAGATCACGAAAGCTCTTAGTAGTTGTGAGAATGGAGAGAAGGAAATTGATGATGAGAGGGGTACAAGGACTGAAAGGACAACCGAGTTGGCCCTTGTTTGATGGACCTGGCAAGGCATGAAAGAATCTAAGGTGTCATTTCTTTTTCTTTTTTTAATTTATTTTTAAAACAGAAGAATGCATTTCAAGTCATAGCGTTGTAGGGACAGACAAGGCAAGACACCAAATAGGAAATAGAAAGCAGGTTTATTTGACTGCAGTCGGTTCAGAGGGTACAGCTTTCACTGTAATCAATTAATTCCCCTGAACCCCGAGTTCAAGCAGTTTCAGAACTTTATACCCAGCGTATAAAGGAGGGGCTCAGAAGTTCATAATCTGCAGAAGTTCACACAAAAGTAGCTTTTTCTTTTACTGTTCTGGGCAAGTTAGCCCTTGAAGGAGAGCACCTGAGAAGGGGAGAGCTTCTTCTCCCCTTTGTTTCCTCCCCTGCCAGCTGTTACCATGGAACCCAACTAGCAACATCTTCTCTTGTCTCTGAAACATAAACATCTCCATGAAGCTCAGGCCCAAGGCCAGGAAACTGGTTAAAAGATCTGTCCTTCTTATTACACTGTACATTTGCAAACACACTTCCTGTTAAAAACAAACAAACAAAAAAACCCTTATAGATCATTATATTGTTACTACACTAGATAGTCCAAAAATGTTTTTGAAAAACTAGTAAGGGGGCGTTCAGCACCTGGAGTGCTGATCTCTTTTAGGCCAGTGGTCAAGCAAGACAGAGCAACAGGGAATAGGAACTTTAACTAGATTGAACTCTTTGGTAGAAACTCTTTTGCTGGTAGTCCTAAGATCAATTATGGTGAAGATTTCTATAGAAGCTTAATTAAGACATTCTGTAGAGGAGGGGGTACTACTACAATAGTACATATATGGAGCACAATTTTCCATTTCTCTGGTTGTAAACAAGACAGAGTCACACCTTCGTGTCTTCATACATGTACTTAGAGTAGTGATGTCCACCTCATTCCACCATTTTTGCTACTCCCATTTTTGCTACCTCCCCCCTTCTAACCTTTCATGAAGCCAACTTCTGCTCATCAAAAGTCATGCTGTACCTGAGGTCTTCTGGATATGGCGTGAAACATGTCATTGGGCTCAAAGGCACTACAGTAGGTTTAAGGCTGATATCTCCAGCAGGTCCACATCTCCAACTAGATCCTAAGGTCATCTGGGACACAGGTACGTTAGTTTCTCATTTCTTCCACCAGAGCAGAACCAAAGGAAGGAGGTTACCATAGAACTGAAAAACTATTGATGGGAGGTTAAGAGGGGTTGGTAGGGGCAAAAAAGTGCTCAAGTAGATCAAAGATAAAACTGGTTTTTGTCTGACAAAAAGTGAAATCAAACCAGTGCTCTACAAAGAGCTTTTGTTTTACTTTAAATCCCAAGCTAAGTGAGGACTAGATCCTAATAAGTTGCAATTTTGTATTGTGGTCCCCAAACTAGAAATCACAATAGACATGCTGTCTTTTGTTCTTTGTGGGTATTGTCAGACTCCAGTCTTTACACTATTGTTAATCTTTGTAATCTCTGAACTTTCCGTATCTGGTTACATGAGCTCCACTCTGCAAATGTACAAACCAAACAACATCCAGAGAAGGACAAATGCTCACTCATGAGCAGCTGTCAGTGCCAACAGAATATAGAAACTAATTTTGTTCTTTTAAATGGGATTGACACACAAGACAGATTACTGTCATTGTTTGCACTGTCACAAGGACAAAGAGTGACATTTGCAGCTCAGAATTCCTTCCTTCATTTTGCTGATAAACATCTATTTAGACCAACAAGTGGGGAAGAGGTAGGAAAGATTTTACTTGAGCAGGAATGGCATAGAGAGGGTTGACAGATTCTCAGTGGATTTTAGAACTAGTTCCCTAATAAAAAATCATCCTTTTGAGCCATCTTTTTATAGTTAGTATTAATATTAAATTAGTGAAATTAATAAACTAATAATAACAGTCCAAATCAACAATTAATATAAAAATTGCAACTTGGTAATATTAATATTGTCAGAATCATTATTAATATTATATTCTGATAAAAATTTTTAATAATATGAAAAGAGAAGTTTATATAGGACTTTTGGGCAAGAGGTGAAAAGAAGCAATAGGCTCATGCTGATATAATGGGTGAAGAATTGAAATTACTCTCCTGTTCTGTTAGACCTGACAACTGGATCTGGTAAGAGTCGTGGGTTCAGGTGCATGAAGGAGAATATCTCACAGAAATCTCAATATTCTGGTATGAAGCCATCCATTGATTCATTTATAAAACACTTTCTGTCATCTTCTATGTGCAAGGTACCATTCTAGGGGCTAGAGAATGGATGAATAAATCACTCTCTCTAGCCTTAAGGATCTCATAAGTATTTCTGAAAGACTAGTGAGAGAGAGAATCATAAAAGTAGCAGCATAATGTGAATTGAACACTTACTCTGTGCCAGGGAGATTTCTAAGAACTCTATGTCTCTTAGAATATAAAACAACATCCTTTTGGAGACATACATGTTGTTACTCCTATTTCACAGGTACAGAAACTGGGACATGAAGGGCTTCAGTGACGTGTCCAAAGTTACATAAGATAATTAGAGGTACAGGTAAGGATTCACATGCAAGCAATCTGAGCGAGAGCCTGGTTCTGAGGCACTGTGTAAGGCAGTGCTGTGGGAACCACAGAGTGTGCCTGACCCAGATGAGGTAGGCAGGTCTGGGCAGAGTCAAACAGGGCTGAGGCAGAAACTCAGAGAGAGTAGGAGCAAGGTAACAAAGGCATGAAAAAGACAAAACGAGGACAGTATAAAATGGACGTGCAACACTGTAAAGGGGCATTGTTACTGCAGCTGCTGGTGGGTGGGGCTCTCAAGGAATTCAAAATAAAGAAGAGAGAGATCTCCATTAGCCGTAGGACTGGAGAAAGTCAGTAGGATCCCATTACAGTGACCCTTGAGGGCTTCCTTAGGCAATTTACATCTTATCCTATTCCTGACACTCATCTTTATTTTGTGGGGATTTTTGGTTGCTGTTATTTTATTTTATGGTTTGTTTACATTGCTTTAAGCTACAATTCACAAACCGAGTAGGTGCCAAATCACTTTCCTGGGGGGTCCAGTTTCTTTATGTAAAGTTTATGGAGTTTGGGTTAGGTAATCTCTTAGATCCCATCTGGTGTTGAGATTTATATTTTCTAAAGCTAAACTTTGCCAACTTTATATATCTCTGCCTCAGCTCAATATAAAAACCAAGTCCAGTGAAACCCCAGGTGAATACAGTTTGAGGAGTGCTGCTCCCCTGTGCTCATTTCCCTGTAGGAATGAAACAGCAGGAGGAGAATCACAAGCTGTAGGAGGTGTGCGCAAGAGCAAATCCAAATTATACATTAGTGAGCATGCTTCTCATAAAACGTCATTACTGTGGTGTATCTAACCCTTTGTTCTTTAGCTTTTCTGATTGCCAGGAACTTTGATTATGAGATGCAGATTTGGCCTTTGATTTTGTCTCTCATTTGCCTCATTCCTATTTCTTATTCTGTCAAAATTGTGCTATCTTGCAACCCAGTCAAGCTGTCTTCTCTCTGTCTCTTATTCTGTCTCTTGTGTCCTCTCTGTTGGGGACTTTGCTGCAGAATTCACCTCCTTGTATACACAACACAGGCCTGTGCTGCTGCTGCTTTTTTTTTCTTTTTTTATGTAGTGGGGATTGAACTCTGGGTTTTCAACCACTGAACCACATCCCCAGACCTATTTTGCATTTTATTTAGAGACAGGGTCTCACTGAGCTGCTTAGTACCTCGCTTGCTGAGGCTGGCTTTGAACTCACGATTCTCAGGTCTAGGCCTCTCAAAGTGCTGGGATTATAGGTGCGTGCCTCTGGGCCCAGCTAGGCCTGTGCTTCTGATCACAGACAATGAGCTTTGCTTTCCACCTGTCTTCAAGCACCTTGTACACTTGAAACAATTCTATTTGCTAGAAGCTTCTTGAAAATATTTTTGGTAAAATATTTTTTGGTAAAAGTTTGTCAGCCATTTCTACTTTAAAGATTTTAGTTAGTCACAGGAAAAAGGAACTGGCAGGACTCACAAAGCATGTATCAGAATAAATTTTTTTCTTCTTTTCCTCTCTTTTTTCCCCAATTTCTTCTGCTCTTTTCCTTTCCTCTCCACCCAGAAAGGATGTAAAACAACTTTCAAGAGAAATACATGACTAGATATAATCATATCTACGTATTATCTAAGTAAAGATTTTGGGTTGGTAAAATCAGGGCATTTTGGGGAAATCAGAGAGAGAAGCCAGGAATCAAGTTATTTGCAAAACAAAGGATACGAAGTCTTTGATCCGTGTTTGTAAGAGGCAAGCCTAAATTTGGCTTTAGCCGGGTTAGCAGCACATGCTTAGAGGAGAATCTGACCTGCTGTTTTAGAAATAACAAGCGGCAATAAAGAAAACACAATATATCTTGAAATAGAATTGAGAGGAATTTCTTCCATGAACCCTCATAAAGAAGAGCCCTCATGTACAGCATTCTCAGTGATATCCTTACAAAAACAGCAGCACCTAAAAGACCTTTTAAAGGTCTGTACTTTGGGCCATATATAATGCCAAAAACAATTCAGTACAAAAAATTCAAGGGACTACTATATTGTCCTGATGTGCAGCTCTCTGCTGGGCTAGTTAATCCAGGGATAGAATTTAGAAACTTGAGAACAGCAATGTGTATTCTGTGGTTCTTTATGTAAATTCCCTTTGGAGACTCAAAATGCACATTAGCATATAAGGGCTCTGAACAGTCTTGATGTAAAGAAATGTTCTTGATGATAAGTGCTGGGGAGTGATATTGACCTAATTATATTGTTATATTTTGTGTATGTATGAATATGTAACAGCAAATCCCATCATTATGTTCAACTATAATGCACCAATAAAAAATGTGAAAAAAAGAAATATTCTTACCTTTGTTTAACTCATTTGACCCCCAAACAAATTTAAGCACAGAACTGGTTTCCATATTACATTGTTGTGGTCATCTCCCAGTTCATTACTTGGGCAATTTCCCTACGTTCAAGGAATAGAAGAGCAGTTAGTGAATTTAATTGGGTTAACCAAACATGAGTGCATTAGAAATTATAATTTCAAATAAAAACTTTTGGATGGCTACAAAGTCTTGATGGAAATTAGGTGAAATAAAATTCAAACTTGGAAAAAATTTCAGTAACATTTTACTTCATATTAAACAAAAGCTGTTTCCTTCAGAACTCAAGGAAATGTCCATTTTGATAGTTTAAAAAATGGCTACTTCAAATACTACTACTATGATGTTAACTGTACTTTCAGTTTTTCAAAATTGCAGAAGAAACCATTAAACTGCTGGAGGTTAAGTTTTTTGAAAAACTGAACTGACTAATCATTTTTAATACCAGAGAGTTAAACCATGATTAAACTTATAAAACAAGTATTTCTTAGGTATGTACCAAAAACTCTTTTAATGAGCCTTGTATATTCAACTTCTAAGTAGAAATAGAAATTCTATAATAATTCTATTTTAGCTTTCCTTTACAGTGTAAAGAAAAAAATTTAATGAAAAATATTTAAAGAAATAACTGCTTTAAGCCTTCTGGTTCTATTATTAGATGTACAAAATTTTCTATTTTTTCCTGAGCAAAAAAACAAACAAACAAGCACCAATGAATGAATTGCATATGAATCAGAAGTCCCCCCCACCCCAATTTTTTCTAAGTAGTACCTTTGCAGTAGTTAGTTCTTTTCTATTCTCAGTTCATTCTCACCCTTTAGTTTTATGAACATGCTATTTTGGGATCACTATTTATCTGGATGTAATGCAGATTCTAGCCTACCTTCATTTTTAGAACCCACATTACAATTAAATCCACTTGCTGAGAAAATTATTAGGTAGAGAGAAGAAATCCTGTTTTACTACATTAGATTCTGCTGGTTTCAGAGTTTTGCACGTTGGCCATTTTTAAAGGGCTATAAACTTCTAGTGAGTGATATATTTCTCTTTTGAAAGTTATAGACAGTACAAAATATTACAATTCAAAGAGGTCCTATCCCATAATTTTGCATATGCAGAGACTGACAATTAGGGATGAAAAGAAATTTTCCTATGATCATTTATAAGTTCAGTGGCAAAAATTTAGAATAAGCCTGGGTTTTCTTATTCATAGGTCAGTGATTTCATCCAAAGAAATCTCTATAGATAAAGCACATTATTTTTCTGTTGTTCCAGTAAGTTTAGAAAAGGATGAAGAGCTAGAGTTTATAAGTATTAATTAAGTACTGACAAGTTGTAAATATCACATACAGTAGCAACACATTAAGTCAAAGTCCCCCAAGATCTGAAGCCACTCTGTGTTTGAGAGAGGTTTACCCATTGTCAGACTACTTATTGAATTGAGAAAAATATAAAGATGTGCTGCAGTTATATGCCTAATCCTTGTTCTTATTCTTATTTGAAGCCCAACCAACATTTATACACTAGTGACTTTGAAATTCGTATCTCTAGCCCAGCCCACTGTCCCAAAGTCTCACACTGCAAATCCAATTACTTGCTCTTCTAAGTTCCTCAGGCACCTTAAACTTAGCATGCCAAAATTTTAACTCATCATCTTGAACCTTCAGTCCTGTCCCTGTCCTGAATTCCTATCATGGGAATGCCTTTAACATTTTTATAGCTTCACAGCCTGGAAATCTGGGCATTGCCCTGGATGCCTTCCTCTTCTCCCAACCTTCATAACCAATCCATCTCCAAGACACAGAACTGTTACTTCTGTGGTCCTGTGCAGCCATGACCTTCCATCTTCCCTGAAGAGCTTTAGTTCAGGTTGCTGCCTTTTGTGCCGCTCTGTAGCAGCCTCCTAACTAATTTTCTGCATCTCCTATCATTCGCTTTTGGACCATTAATCAATGTTTTCTGTTGTTTGAGCAATCAAATATATATTTACTTGACAATCAGAATCCTTTTAAATTCTGTGTGGGCCAGTGGTCACCATGGATCCTTACTTAGGGAACTGATACTAAAAGTCACGTTGCTTGAGTTCCCTCCTATTAACACAATAACCACATCCTGTTTCCTGTTTGTTTTATCAGATATCATGGGAGAAAAAAAAGGGAACATGGCAGGTGTAGAGGGCCCTTGGGGAGACATAATTAAATAGGTTTTAGTAATTCTCATGAACAATATTCATTTTCATAAGTGATTTTCTTACTTGGGAACATGCATAAATATATATAAACATAAAAATATATAAATGGCAGTATGCTCTGTCTTTCCCTTTTAAAATGTTTAAAAAGACCCACGTGTGGTGGCGCACTCCTATAATCCCAGTGTCTGGGGAGACTGAGGTAGGAGGATCACCAGTTCAATGCCAGTCTCAGCAACTTGTTGATGGCCTTAAGCAACTCAGCAAGAACCTGTCTAAATAATATACCAAAAAAGGGTAGGAGTTGTGGCTTAGTGGTAAAGTGCCCCTGGGTTCAATCCCTGGTACCAAAATAAATAAATACATAAATAAATAAATAAATAAATAAATAAATAAATAAATAAAGTGTTTAAAGAAAGCGAGATTGATCAAAGGGGAGGGGGGAGGGCATGGGGACAGTAAAGATGGTGGAACAAGATGGACATCATAGCCCTAGCTTCATGTATGACTGCATATATGATGTGATTCTACATCATGTAAAACCAAAGAAATAAAAAAGTTGTGTTCCATCTGTGTACAATCAATTGAAAAGCACGCTGCTATCATGTATATCTAAATAGAATAAATACATAAATAAGTAAAAAAAAAGGAGAAAATTGGCATGTATATGACTGTTAAACAAATGAAGGTTCATAAATGATGATAAAAATGAATCACTGGAAAAGGTTCTAGAATGCACGAACAAGAGTTCTAGAACGTATAGGTACATGTGTGCATGTGTTCATATGTGTGTGTAAAATTTCTAATTTTTCCATTCAGGACCAAATGCAGTTTTGAACTGTGGCTTCATATTCAGTCTTGTTGTCAAGATTGCAGCTCACAGTTCCTACTTTAAAAAAAATGTCACGTATACTTTCTTGAGGTTAAAATGGGGGCTAAATTGTTTATTCTTTTAAATCTCTTTACTGTAACTTTCCTCACCAACTCTCAGATATGATTCCTTTTCTGATCTCTTTATCTCTTTATTTCTTATCTCTTTAGATATTATTTTTAAAACCCAAACTTCTCTTTCAGTTCAAGGAAGTTAGTGTCTAATTAATGACACCCACATCTCCAAGTATCCTAGATGCATTTCATAACCCTACCTATGAGACAAGCACGTGGAATTACTGAAGAGCATTCGTGCTTCCAATCAACAGATGTGCTTTCTGTATCTTTTCATCTGAGCGAACTTCGCTTAATAACTTATGTGATTCCTATTCAAAATATAAATTTTAAACAAAGAAATAAAAACCCATCAGTTGTTCCTATTTGAATACTTAGTTCCCTTACATAGCCCAGAATCTCTGCCTTTGTTTTCATCCCTATTTCTAGAGTGCTCTAGATAGTAAACAAACATGGGAAGCCCCAGAGATCTCACCTAAGATTATAGAGAAGAAAGCCAGTCAGTAGATAGGGGACTAAAAACATGCAAAATAGAGAAACTATGCCACTGGGAGAACTGGTACAGCAAGCTGTCCACTTACGGTTCTTACATTTGTATCACACAGCTAGAGGGATCACTACCTGCCTTGTTCCTTTTTTCCTTTCTCCCTCCATTCCTCTCTCTGTCCATTTTATTTCTTTTGTTTTCTCTCCTTCCTTCTGCTTGCATTTATCAAGTGTCCCCATGTGCCAGGCACTGTTACAGGTTTTTCAAATAGAAAGATTAAAAACCCACAACCTTCGTCCACAAGGAGCTCAAAGTCCAATGGAAAAGATAAATATATTATCATGTATTTCATGATTAGTGTAGAAGTTGCAAAGATAAAGCTCTGCACACAGTAATATAGGAACCCAGAGGAGGGAAAAGTCAGCCCTGATGTTGAATTGAAAGGTAGACAGCAGATAGAAATGGAAAGACTTCTGTGTGTGTAGAGATAAAATTGGAATAAGAGGGAGGGGGAGACAGGCACAGAGGCATAAAAAATAATATGACTGAGAGAATTAGAAGTGATTTCAGAACTAGATCACAGGTAGGTAAGGGAATGGTAGAGGATGAGATTCAAAAACAGGCTTTGCCTATCTCCAAGGAGTTTAAAATGCATATTCTAAATAACGACAGAGAAGCATTGGCAGGCATGAGAACCACTTACTGATAACTACAATAGTTATAAGCATCCTGAACACTGTATTGTAAACACTATTCTTATTACCTTGAAGACATTATAGCATTTAATTCTCAAAATAAGCCTATTAGGTAGGCCCTCAAATGATTCCCATTTTACAGTTTAGAGAAGCACTTTAGTACTGTGGCTTAGAAACTTAACTAAGCTCACTCAGGTTTAATTAAGAGTTACAGCTAAAATAATTGGAAAATGAAATTACATCAAATTAGAAAGCTTCTACACAGTAAAGGAAGCAGACATCTGACAAAATAGAAAAAAAATGTTGCTAGCCATTCATCTAATAAAGGATTTATGTCCAGAACACATAAGAACTCAAAAATTTACCCTCAAAAGAACAGAAATCCAGTCCAAAAAGAAAATGAGCAAATGATCTGACCATTCACTTCTCAAAAGAAGAAGTACAAATAGCCAATAAATACAATTTTAAAATGCTCAGCATCTTTAGCCATTAAGGGAGTGAAAATCAAAACCACATTGAAATTCCATCTAACCTCAGTCAGAATGACTGTTTTCAAGAAAGCAAAAATAACAGATGCTGACAAAAAAATATGAAGGAAGAAGACAAGGAGTAAATTCAATAGTTCTCATGAAGACTATAAAGTTTTATCTGGTCACTGTTGGGAGCACAAATTGAGGAGTAGTATGCAGAATGGCTATGGCATAGTAGTCAGGAAGCTGTTTCCATACTCAAGGTAGCTTGACCAAATAGACAAAGGAACAGGTAGAAAGGTAGGACACCCTTAAGAGGTATGAAGGAAACAGAACTGATGGAACTTGGTTGGTTGGTTTGTTGCCGAGAGTGAATGCAGGATGAAATCCATTGACTGGGTTGCTGAGTTACTGTACAACATGGGGTTGAACCACCGATTTAATTTTGGTAATAATACTTTATTTCCTTATAAGCTTCAATGGGATATGCCAAGTGGATAGTAACTATATGTGTGTTTAGAATGCAAAAATTAATATAGTTAAGGGACAGTATTTGGGCCATAATAAGGAATAATATAACTTGGAATTACTGTGGAGAGTAATACAAGAAAAGAATTATTCTGAGGTGTTTGATTTTTGTTGTTGCTGGTTTCTCCAGGTAGATTGGCAAAGGGGATAGTATTTGCCAGGAAGTGATTGAACAGAAATATTATGAAATCTAAGCCAGCTAAGTAAGGGATACAAGACTAAAGAGGATTAATGAGTAGAGAGAAAGGAAGGAAGCGGCAAGAGGATGTGATCAAAGTCTTAGTTAACCCACTGATATGAAGGCACAATGGCAGTCAGATGAGCAAGCTTGCTATAAGGTTAAGAAGAGTGTGACTTTTGGTGATTTTGGAGATTATACTGTTTCACAGTTCTATTGGTGACAATAGTGTGGCCCTAGGAAGGTGTACCTGTGGCAGAAATGAGGGAGGTGAATTTCCATGTAAAAGTCTCCTGGGATAACGGCTGGCATTGGGATGGAGAGGGAATGTTTTTGAGCCTTGGAGTCTTCCATTGAAAGAGATACAACTGGAAAGTGAGTAGATGATTACAATAAGGAGGAGAGAAGGTGATTTAGCTCAGTCATAGGAACCTCAAAGCAGATGCATTTTTCTTTTCTTTTTAAAGCAGTGGGTTGCAGGGGAAGGGTTGCAGGGATAAAGAGCAATGGCTTAAAAGTGGGGAGCAAAGGAGACACTGATCTCAGTTCTTATTCCTGAGTTACATGGAACACAAAAAAAGAAAAAGAAATACCTGCACTTAAGAGCATTGTGAGATGTGTAGGGTCTTCTGAGAACAACCAGGTTCTAGGTAAAGTGAGGAAGTTGAGACGGTAAGGCCAAATAATTGCAGCCAAAGTGCTTGGGAGGCAATCAAGGAGTAAGAGTTTGGATCCAAAGATTCTGGAGATGATTGCTTCATTTCACAAAGGAACTTTTCCTTGAGTAATGGCTGAGAAAACCAGAAATGAGTAAAAGGTAGTTTGATTCCCTGTTGCACAGGGCAAGTGTTTGTGACTGGTAGCCACGGCAGAGGTTGTGCTGTGGAACCAGGGTCACTTTCCAGTGGTCCTCTCTTCTAGGGAGCTGGAATGAGTGTGGCAGATGTAGTTGGGGAAGCACTGGACGTGCTGAATGAGGCAGGTTGGTGAGCCACAGGATCCCAGAGCTGAGGAGAGAGGGCACTCCAGAGCCATGCTCCAGGTAATGACTGGCTTTGGGCACAAGTCTGACCTTCTCATTATCAGTGTTGAGAAGTCGTCTAATGAAAGGCCTGTGAAGAAATTCTAAATACCTTAACATTCTCTCTTATGTTTTACAGTGTCCTGCCAACCCCTTTGGTAGTTGCTGATTTAAATAACAAAAGAATGAGTAAAAGATCCATTGATTTTAGAATCTTCTATTTCCATGAAGTAGAGGGAAAACCTTTTGGAAACTTATGTTGTCTTCTCTGGTTCTTATGGAACTAATGTGGACCCATCAATAATTCTAGCTTCCAAATGATCCAAAATTTAACTTTTCATGCCCATGCTTTTCTGTGTTCCAGTGACCATAATTTAATAAATTATGTTTGCCAGGTAATAGCTATAGCTATATATTTATCCAGATTTGTTTTATCCTTCTACTTCCTTCAATATCTAGCCTTGATTTTCAGAAATGCTTGTTTCTTTAGCTGAATTTCTCCAGTGAGGAATGATATAATTTGACCCAGTGATTCATCCAGCTCTAGACCTCAATGCTATATAAAAAAATTGACTCCTATGAAATTTCCTGATGTAGGTCCTGAGGGGAAAAAACAATGAACACTAATATGACAAGAATCAAAGACTTCTTTTGATATTTACACAAGCTACTTCCTCCTTAAAAAAATAGTCCATAGATTGCTCTCATTATTTGATAGCTATAGGATGTAGAACCTTGAGAGGATGTCAGATTTTAGTCCGAGACATAAATGCTAAAATTAATAATTTCAGGTTATGAATTTGAACTTCCCCATACTCTGGACACACACTCTACTTATGGTGTTTACCCCTGAGGGTAAAATAAATGGTCGCCTGGCTAGCCAGCACTACCAGGATGTCAGAGTCTGAATTGTTGTAGGCTTTGATATATGTAACATTCTCTCCTTCACCTAATTACAGACAGGCCAGGAGGCTGCAGCCCTTATCTGGAAACCACAATCAGGAGTTTCTGATTAAATTGCTTACTCCATTTACTTAAGGTCTTTAGAGAAACTAGACTGCCTTCTATTTAGAATTACCAGTCTAAGCTGACTCATTCCTTGCTGATGGTACAATCCTGTGAAAGGGAAGACTTGGGCAGAATTTTCCAAGTGAATGACGCAATCCTTATTCCTTGTTTTAGATTGGGTCAGGATTTGTTTGATTATAAGTTGCAAGTGTTTGATGTTTTAAAGAAATATATTTGCTTTCGTGGTCACTGAATCTTGGGTCCCAGGCTCTACTGCTTGTCTTATAAAGTGAACAATGAATGTAGTGAGAGCTGTGTGTGCCTCACAGAGGATAGACCCCAGCACCAAGATTCCTGGGTGAATCCTCATTGTGAATCTCTCTCCACCCTGCCTGAGCATCCTGCTCCTCCAAAACAGTCCATTGTGTTCTGTTTAGTGCAACTGTCTCTGTTCACAAAGATTTAGAAGTAGTTTCCCAAAATTGTCCACAGAGTCAAACTACCTAAGAAAATGTGGCTCATTATTCAAGTGTTACTATGTTGATTTTACTCAAAACAAAACAGATACAAACTCAATGCTATTATTGAACTTGGTTCTTCAGCTTATTTAAAATTAATTCTTAATGAATTTTGAGACTTACCAAAATACCAAGTCTGAAGGGTACTGACTTGCCACTGTTGGAGATTTGGATGTTCTAAAGAGTGTGGAAGGAAAAGCCTGGAATCTGAGGATAGAAGTTGAGGGTCCATGTTCTTACACTTAGAATATCGACCTGTGAAAGTCATTAACTCCTTTTAGTCTCCATTACTTCATCTGTCAGCCATGAATAGTCATCTTTTCAGGAATGTATCTCACTCATTTTGTGATGACCCAATGGTTCTTATAAGGACTGGATTAGACAAGTGTGTGCACCTGGGGGGAGTCAGCTAGCATCTCATGGGGTTCTTCTTCCTGCTGAGGATGGTGTAAGCTGCCTGAGAAATTAAAGTCTAGAACAATTAATGAAGAACAAAAGACAAAGTCAGAATTAGGTTTAAAGGTTGGAGTGTCTGACAGATGCAATCCACTTAGTAGTTGGGGATAGACAACAAGAAAGTGGCTCCCATGGTTTATTTAAGGGGGTACATCAAAGGGCAGGGATAGGGTTACAGGGATGGAGCTTTGCTTTGTGACATCTTGAGGTCAGCAGGTTGATTGGCATCTTGGAAGGTCACACCCATTTCAGAGGGGCTGTGTGGCTGGGTGGTTGTAGTAGGTCACCCCATCTCCGGGGCTGTGTGGGACCTGGGGCAGAGTTGAATAGGGCTCACAATGTCAGGGCAGTCAACCAGAGGAAATGTCCACTGGTCATTCCCAGACAGCAGATTCTCCTATTCAATAGGCTACCGTGTGCTACAGTCTACACACAGCCCACGGACGTCTCTCTACAATGCACCAGTTCTAAGAATAAAAGGTGTTATATAAATAACACACTTCAGGCTCTGAGAACGAATGAAAAAGAACTTCTGGAAATATTTTGATAATTGGCAGCTTCACTAGAGGAAATGTTTGGATTACTGAGGTGCCTGAAACTCTGTGAATATTTATCAGATGGATAAGTTTCTTGAGGGCTAAGCCTGCAGGAGAAAATCAATAGCCCTACTCTTAGTCTGGTGGAGCATATGAATAAATGAATGGATGATGACATTTACTGGTACAATACTCATTGTCGCATGTTAGGTGACATAGCTGACATCGTTTAACACTTGAACTTCACACCTCAAAAAACCTTATACTTGAGATCTGAAAAAATGAGAAGTTCCAAAGAATCATCTCCTAAAGTAACTAGAAAAATAAATCTTTTTAAAATTCCCTTTCCTGATCTGGTTGTTGACTCTTTTGAGGACCAAAAAAGTCATTCCTTCACTTACTACTTCAATAATCACTTTCTGAAGCACCTTGGTGTGATGGGTGCTGGGGCATATAATGAATAAGACATTCTCCCAGCCTTTGTGAAGCTCACATTTGTACTTTGTGACTTTCCAAAATCCAGAGGCTCCTGCTGCACAGATCATCACAGCCAACTGCAGTGCTGGATGCCTCATGCACCAATTATTTCTGCAATAATAGGATTATCTTACTTTTATACTGCCAGAAAATGGCTCCACAGGTAAAACTGAAAAGGGGTGAAACCTTTACCTGGATAATTTTAGGCCATGTTGAAACAGCTTCCCAAAAAGATTTATGACCACTAAAGTCTTGGGTAACAACCACTATCATTTCTCAATTGTAATAATTACAATAATAACAATGCATTTGTATAGTGTTTTAGGCATTATCTTCATTTAGCATATATAAGTTGTGGCTTAGACAGTCTAGTAAGCATAGTTTGGGGCTGACATAGCTAGGGTAACACTTCATGTCTTCTAATTCCCTAGCCTGAACACATTCAAACATACCATGGATGTTCCTCTTCTGACCACTTCTTTTCCTTTCATTTCTGTTAAAAATTCGTGAACTTTAAGGAAGGATAGAAAAGCGTGCTCTTTCTATTTATTAAGTTTGCTGGAAAACAAGAAAACAGAGTACATTGTAGTCTGGAAATGACTTAATTGGCACCCTCATGAACATGGCAGCCATTAAGAAACAGTCATCGTTATTAACTGAATCATGGTAGCATACAGAAATGCTTTTTGTGTTTATTGGTAACAGTAACAAATACATTGCATATATGTACAGTACACATTTTCTTTGTCAGAAAACACAAGAAACTTTAAAAAGCCATCTCAGAATTAGGGTGATTTATTTGTTAGAAAAAAATCAATTAATTTGATTAGGAATGAACTAACATAAAGATATTATTATTTCAAGATATTTAATTAACCTCTAATCAGTGAGAACATATATAAACTAGTATCAGAAAGCAATATGGGAGCGGTTCCAAGATGGCGGCCTAGACAGTCCACTCTGCGCTAGGCTCTCAGGGACCAAAGCTGGAAGTGGTGGAGGCGCCGTTTTCCAGCCAGCATCCTGGCATCATTCTGCAGCTCAACATCCCACGCAGGAATTTCGCTCGTGTATGTGTGAGTACAGGATCACCGGGAGGCAGCGGTAGCCAGGAGGCGTGGCTTCA